>JXTB01000662.1:41427-105932 GCA_002914805.1 Parasponia andersonii
TATATATATATATATATAAATATATATCTACCAAAAACAAATCGAATTAGACCCTGAAGCTTTTTCATTTAGTAACTTTCTGTTTCTTTCAATTATAAACCCCAACGAATGACAATCTCTCTTCTAAAACTTTGACATAATTTCATTTATTTCTCTAATTTCAGTGAATAGAATCTTTAGTTTGCAACTTTAACTTTTATTGATATTAAGAATCAATTGAGATATTGGGTGGTAGTAGAAGAGATGTGGGTCGTTGTGTTCAATAAATTGGAACATGTTTCGGCAATCGTCAGTGGACGAAAAAGAATGATTTTAGTCAGAAATAAAAGAGTAGACTGTCTAAGACTTATTTCACTGAACCCAAAGAGCCTGTGCTCCATTTGTTTTAGGCTACCTCCGGTGCGTGAATTTTCATTATTTTCTATTCCATTATTCCCAACCAAATGAACCTTCAAGGAATTAGATTTTTTTTTTCTTTTCATTGAATATCCTTTCTGTTGGAGCAAATTTCTCACCAGCCGTCCACGTTTCTCGAACTGCTGATACTGTATTCTCCAACTGTTCACGTGTCCTCGCTGTCCCAAAGTACTCTGAACTCCAAGCAGGGTTGGAGAAGCGGGGGTGGCTACCTACAAAGGCTCTCCGATACTTAAGTCAGTGGTTTATCTTTGATACAGGGTAGCAAGGAAAAATTTCAGTATGAGTATATCTTTCTTTTTTGTAAGTGTACATGCCCCTCTCGGGAACGCATGACTCTTATATAAATAGTCCCGAGATTGTGAACCATGCCGGTCTCAATCTCATGACTGAGTACCTTTCTCCTCGAAATCTTTTTCAGAAGTCACGGGCTGAGATTTCTGTGATCTCCTCTGTATTGCCATAGCCTGATTTCCGCCGCCTCCTATGGCTTGAACTGTCAGGGGTGAGACTTGAGTAAATCGCCGTTCTGTCAGGACGGCTTGCCCCTTGCGTACGCCTACCCAGGATTACATTAAATACTCTGTCTGGGTCTGGAATCGTGAGTTGCTTTCCATTGTATTCAGATGGAGGACCCTTGGGGCTTCTGACCCCCTCAACTGTCGAGGTAAGGGCTATTGTATTCAGGTGGAAGACCCTTAGGGGTTCCGACCCCCCAGCTGTCAAGGTAAGGGTCGGACTGGACTGGGCCTGTCCAGGGTCCGTGATGGGCCCGGCCCTAATCTTGGGAAGCCCAATAACCGATTTGGTATCACGTGCGACCCGCGTGGCCTTTAGCTAATCGCTCTCGACAGCTGTCGGATGGTGGGCCCCGTTTATGACCTGTTCTGCCATTTAATCGTCCACGTGGTGTATGATTTGGGAACGGGTCCCATTACTGCCCCCATTTCCCTACTTGATGGATTCGTATCTATCAAGTGGGGAAATCGTTTTATCTGTTCCTCCGATCCGGGGAATGCACGTGGTTCCCCCCTTACTGATGCAGAGGCATACCATCCCATATTACTAAACCAGTTTGAATTTTGAAATTCCGACTGTTTGGTCTTCCTCATTCTCCCCTTTTCCGGAAAAACTCTTCGGCTTCCCTTCTATAAAAAGCCGCAATTGTGTTCATTTGCCTCTTTACCAAAATCTTCAATCATTCCAGCCTCGTAAAATCCTAGGGTTTCTGCTTCCTTTTCCTCTAAAGACTTTCACTCTTCCAGTCGTATTTCGGAACAATGGCTTTAAGTCAAATCCAGGAATCGCACCCCATTGTGGATTCAGAGCTGGATTCACTGAGGAGGTAGCTCTGCCTCCTCGGAGGAGTGACGTTGCAACGGGTTGACGGCCCTACGGACTGGTACCTTCATCCTTGCACCCCCGAGGGTTCCATCGTCCTAGGCAGGAAACATCTGGACTGGCTGCGATTCCCTCTTCCTTCCCTAATTCACCAATTCTTTGCTCTAACGGGAATCCATCCGATGCAGCTGAATGCAAACGGGATCATGATTCTGATGGGGTTTTCTGCTCTGTCAGTTATCTATAACATGCATATTGACCTGGAGATGGTTTTTTATGCTTATAAGCTTATCCTCATCCCCAAGAAGGGCTTCTACCCCACCTTCTACCTCCAGCTGCTGCCAGGGCGTCACATCTTTTAGGGGTTTCCGTGGTCGGACAAACAATGGGACTCTCACGCCAGGCTATATGCCGTTGGAGGGGCGTGGTGCTCCCATTGGGTGAACGGAGAGCATTTCCAAGTCCCCTCAGTCTTCCTGTAGAGTAAGTGTTAGGTCGTGATCTTTGGGTCTGTGCTTTCTCCCGATATTATCGCTCATGTTACTTTATCTTGTGCAACATCAACAGAAGAAAACAGGTTCGAGCCGCATCTGTCGGCAGGTCGGCTCAAAGGCCTGGAGAGGATCATAATCTTCGGCTCTCTGGGGGAATGCAGGCACATTCATGCCATCCTCAACCACCTAATGATGAACCTGATGCCCAGGATGGTTTCATACCTCCCATTCCCTTTGGATACCTGGGTCATCACCAAACATATGCGGAGCCGACTCGATGCCTCTGCCCTGAATCGATTTCGCTAGGACGAAAATGACCGGATCACCATGGTGAGTCGGCAGGTTACGGCTTCAAGCCAGTTGGTGGGGACCGATGATCTGGTGGTGCCGTCCAACCACGAGCTCGAGGAGGCTGTGAGGCTTGTAGCCGAGGAGTGCGTCAGGCTCCGCAAGGAAGAAAACGTCGCTCCCAAGAGGGCTAGGGGTAAGTTCATTTTCACATCTTTGAGTCCTTGTGGGTCGGACTGTGTCCGTGAGCTAATCTCGTTATTTGTTCTTCACAGGTTCTGAGACGGGCCTGTCAGCTGGCCCCTCACCCGTCAAGGGGGGAGCCGTGGTATCTAAAGCTCACGCCAAGGCACCCACTGGCCGGCACCTCGTGGTGCTTTCAGGAGGAGAAAAGCCAGCGGTCCCCCGCTCCGATGCAAGTGGATCTCCATTCGGGGGACTGTCTGCAACCTAGATCGTGCGCGGGGAAGAGACAGTGCCGAGTACGGCTGAGGGGTCTACTGCAGTGATCTCGTCCACCCCTGACTCCGGTTCAAAATTGAGTGTTGTTAGCCTCGGTGGAGAGATCGCCGAGCTCAGTGGGGGAGCTCCGAGATTGAAATCTAGACTATCCTCCCCTCCCCTGGTCCCTACAAAGTGGCAACGCGAGGTCAGCTCGTCCAACGAGGAAGAGGGTCGGGTGGAGAAGAGGGGCAGGGTCACCCCCTCGTCTAACAGTGACGACGATGGGGCAATGCTGACCCTTCTAAGGAGAAAACTGTCAGCATGCAGCGGCCTACCCAGAGGAGGCGCACCACCTCCCACCGTGGCCGATGACGTTCCTGATAGCGCCGAACTTCCCTCAGTCCCTATCGCCATCACCTTGGAGGTATACCCGGTGGGCGGAGAGGGTGCCCTTGCGGCCAGTGGGGCAGGCCGTGTTCCCCGAGTGTGGGCGATACCCAAAGGGAGGGTCCATCCACGGAGCTGGAGCTGGAGGCGCTAACGTCAGAGAATGTCGAGCTCGTCACCACCCGTACCTTCGCGCAGGTTTGTTACACTCGGTTACATCTAGGTTTTTCAACATCTTTGCTAAATGCTGACTCCCCCTTTATTGTTTAACTTGCAGCTGTCTGCCATCCAGTCCTTCTACTCTTCTCGCGTCAGGGATCTGACCAAGGAGCTGAGTTCCCGTTCTGCACTGGCCGAGCACAGCGAGGCCACCCTCACCGAATTGAGGTCCAACTTTGACATATATCGGAGCCTCGAGGAGGCGAGCGTCAGCAGCGCGGTGGCTCACGCTCTGAGTGTCGAGAGGACTAGATGCGAGGAGCTGGCTGCAAGACTGGCTTAGGTGGAGGCTAACAAACTTGCTCAATCCGAAGCCGCCAGACTGGCCCAGGGCGAGCTGAGGATCAAGGAGCAAGAGCTACAGAGTGCGGGGGTAGAGATTGGATTGGCCTTCATTGCTCATGACCAGGCTATTGAGGATGCCAAGGAAGCGAGAAAAGCCGAGGCGGTAGCCAGGCTAGAGGCCCACGCTCTGCAACGCAAACTTGACCAGTCCCATGAGGTAAACCGATATCTCTTTTTGGACCACAAAAATCTGATGGGTGCTCAGGTGGAGATGTCTTGTAAACACTGCGAGGACTTCACTGGTTCTAACTCTTTATTGGTCGACTTAGGTTAGCAGTGCTGAAGGATAGGCTGGCGGACGTGGAGAAATTAAAGACAAGGTACCAGAGGCAGGTGGACGTCCTTTCTGCAGAAAGCTACAGGTCTGGCTGGGAGAATAGAGAATTTGAAAACCATACTGAGGTGGTGACGCAAGACCAATTTGACGATCAGAAAGGTATCGAGAGGGACCATTACTCCGTCAAGCACTATATGCAGCAGCTCGGGGACGAGATCAGTATCACGTACCCAGCCGACGTGCTGGAGATACTTGCCATGGAAAAGGATGGGACCTCTACATCTACTCCTGGTGCCATAGAGCTTGTCCCCGCATCTAGTCTGCCAGATCGAACTCTGGAAGTCCCTGATATTCAACCTAGCCTTGGGGTCTCAACTGGTGAAGGGTCTGGTACGGTCATTGTATCTAGTAACGAATCTGACCCTGCCATGCCACCCTCCACCGGGGCTGATCCAAGCACTGGGATTGGCCGCGCTCCCATGGACGGAGGTAACTAGGGGTCTCTAACTTTGCACATTTGTAATGCTAATCTTCGTTGTAATCCTTCAAAAAAATAATAAAAATCGTGCAATTCTCCTTAGTCTATTTTCTTTTTCTTTGTTGACCGCGTCCGACCATCTGTATAAATAATTGTATGGACTCGATTTCGGACTATTAGTGAGTCTTCCTTGGGTCATGACTGCCAAGATTAGTTTTGAAGATAGGAGTGCAAGTTTTGAATCATCCGGTTTCATGGAGGCATAACTCTTGTTATAAATTATTTTGGCAGAATTCGACCCACGCGTGTGGCTGGATTTTTCCGACCCCAAGTGGGACCGTGCTCGAAACCAGCTCCAAGGGTTGGTCGACCATTGTTTGGACCCATCATTGCAAAGAAGAAGGCCTAGGCTTGGCTCTTACCGGGAACAGACAGGGCATTATCACTCTGACGTCTCCTTAAGAGTCTGTACTAGACATGTATCCCACAAGTAGGGTTTATGTGTGCTCATCACCATTGACCGCATGCTTTGTACTTTTAGGACATAATAAACAGGCTTTAATTTTGATTTCTGTCTTCATGTTTTGGTATGGTTCTGGACTACTTCCAACGGGTAGACTCTAAATCTGTTCACGCTCTGATCATGCAAAAATAGATCATCCCCTGGCTAGAGTCTATTTCCCTTTAGCTCTTCGTGTAGCCAAAACATTCCTTAGGGAGGGTCCACTTCCAATGGGTGGATCTCGACCCTGCTTTCCTTTAGCTCTTCACGTAGCTAGAAATGTTCTTTGGGGGGTCCGCTGGCAAGCTTTTGGGTTGCACACCCCTTTTTTCGTATGTTTTCTTGGGTCATCGAAAAGTGTTTTATTGCATGATTCGATTCCCAGAGTACGATCGTTTTCGAGGTTTGCTGGCAAGTTTTTGGTGCGCAGCAGTTTACTCTTAGCACGTTTTCTCGAGTCGTCGACGAGCGATGTGAGTCCTAGAGTGCGAGCATTTTCGAGATCTACTGGCAAGTTTTTGATTGCACAGTAGTTTACTCTTCGCACGTTTTCTCGGGTTGTCGACGAGCGACGTGAGTCCCAGAGTACGAGCATTTTCGAGGTCTGCTGGCAAGTTTTTGGTTGCACAGTAGTTTCCTCTTCGCACGTTTTCTCGGGTCGTCGACGAGCGACGTTAGTCCCATAGTACGGGCATTTTTGAGGTCTGCTGTCAAGTTTTCATTGTGCAGCAGTTTCCTCTTCGCACATTTTCTCGGGTTGTCGACGAGCGACGTGAGTCCCATAGTGCGGGTATTTTTGAGGTCTGCTAGCAAGTTTTTGTTGCGCAGCAGTTTCCTCTTCGCACGTTTTCTCAGGTCGTCGACGAGCGACGTGAGTCCCATACTGCGGGCATTTTTGAGGTCTGCTGGCAAGTTTTTGTTGCGCAGTAGTTTCTTCTTCGCACGTTTTCTCGGGTCGTCGACGAGCGACGTGAGTCCCATAGTGCGAGCATTTTTGAGGTCTGCTAGCAAGTTTTTGTTGTACAGCAGTTTCCTCTTCGCACGTTTTCTCGGGTCGTCGACGAGCGACGTGAGTCCTAGAGTGCGAGCATTGATTGTGTGAATAGTGTGTATGGTCTGCAACTGTGGAAGCCCCTTTTCCATGGCAACCTGGTAGTATTTTTAGCCTGCACAAACAAAACATTGGGTCTGCCAGTGCCATGTCCTTTTCTTCCCCCCAGACAGCAGTAGAGATTTTCTTCAAGCATTGGAAGAAAGGCTTGCATCGGTCGGACATCTTGGATACAAATCAGCTGAGAGCGGCTATCTTCCTGGCCAGGCGTTGGACCTTTCGAACGGATGAGGGTCTCTGCACATTCACGATCGAGGTCTGCTGGGTCGGGTTCGCCATAATACCCCCTCCGGCTCACGATATGCCCTAAGAATTGCCCAGAGGATACCCCAAACGCACACTTCTTGGGATTCAAACGCATCTGATGTTGCCTCAGAATCTGAAAACATTCATCCAGGTGCCTCAGATAGTCTGAATCCTTCCCGCTTTTCACGACCATATTGTCGATGTAGACCTCCATAGTCTTTCCTAGTAGCCTGGCGAATATTTTATTCATGAACCTCTGGTAGGTTGCCCCCGCGTTCTTCAGGCCAAATGGCATACGCCTGTAGCAGTACAGACCTCGTTCCGTGATGAAAGCCATGTGGATCTGGTCTTCCGTGTACAGGGGATCTGGTTGTATCCGAAGTAAGCATCCAGAAAGCTCATTCTGTTGAACCCCGCCGTCGCATCTACCATTTGGTCGATTCTTGGCAAGGGGAAACTATCCTTCGGGCAGGCCTTGTTCAGGTTGGTGAAGTCTATATAAATACGGCCGTCACCTTTTTTCTTTTTCACCACTATCGAGTTAGAGACCCATCGCGGGTATATGCATTCCCTAATCAGACCGCTCTCCAGCAACCGTTCTACCTCCTTGTTGATCGCCTTGTTTTTCTTTGGTGCGAATCTTCGGGGTTTCTGCCTGACTGAAGGGAAATGGGGGTCTATGTTTAAGCGGTGGCAGGAGTGTTCGGGGTCTATCCTGGGCATATCATCATGGGACCACGCGAAGACGTCCTCATTCCGCTTCAGGAATTCCAGCATCTCGTTCTTTTGCTCCTCGGGTAATAAGGCTCCGATCAGAACCACTTTTGCCGGCTCTGCCTCTTTCAAAAGGACCGCCACCAGATCCTCGATCGTGGATTCGGGGCCGTCAGATTCCTCCTCGATTCTCTTCATGTACGCTGGTAGGCGGTCCTCTGATTGCTATCCTTTCCCAGTTGCGGTGCTTGCATCCGCGTCAGCTCCTCTCAGAGCGGCTGAAAAGCATTTCTGCGCAGAGGCCTGGTCTCCCTTGATGTCAATCGTGTATGTACCGTCCTTTGATTGGCATCTTAAGACCTGGTGGAGGGTGGAAGCGACCCCATACATGGTGTGGATCCATCCCCTTCCCATAATGACGTTGAAGGAGGACTGGCAGTCAATGATGACGAAATCTACGTCCAAGCACCTCTCAGCTGCGCAGACATTGAGGGTCACGATGTCCAAAGGGCAGAACCTCGTGCTGTCGAAAGCGAACAGCGGTTGACAAGTGGACCTAAGTGCACTTCTATCCAAACCCATATTCTCGAATGTGCTAAGGAATAGGATATCGACGCTGCTTCCACCATCGACTAGGACCCTTTCGACCAATGCAGAGCCGATCTACAGTTTAATCACCAAGGGATCGTCGTGAGGATGGCACACTGTGGTTAAATCTTACTGGGTGAAAACGATGGGGGCGGCGGATGTGTGGCTTTCTCTCGACATCAAGTGGTTGACGGAGTGGCCCATCCCCCTCAAGCGCTTCACCCTACCCTCAGCTCTTTTGAGACATCTTTCTTTTTCCTCTTGATCCTGGGTCGGCTCTGGTCTACCCACAATGGTCGGCACTATCCTCAGGATCTGCTCTCTCGACCCTGAGGCTTGGGCCTGCTTCCCTTTCTCAGGCCTGGTGATGTCTTCCAGCAGTTGGGTTCCGCCGGTTTTCACATACTGCTTCAGCCTGCCAGCGTGGATTGCCATCATGATCTGAGCATAAAGGTTGCGGCAGTGGACGGTGTCGTGCCCGAAGTCTTCGTGGAACTGGCAATACCTGTTCCTGTTCTTCATATGCTCAGGGACGCCAGATTTGGGTGGGTCTTTGAAAATGCCCATGTCCTTGTTTTGGAGGTAGATCACATCGATCGGCGTGTTAAGCTCATACTTCGGCAGAGGGTCACGGGTCGTCTTCCTCCTCTTGCCACCCTCCTGACCGTCTCGAACGGGGACTTCCTGCTTCAGAGCTGGCCCTTGGCCCGGTGAGGGCCTCTTCACCCCTTGCGTGGCCGGGGGTTGTACTAGGGTCGTTGTTATTGCGGCAGAGGTCTTAAGCGCCTTCTGGTGGCTTTCCAGCACCCTGAATACCCCTTCCGACTTTGCCTAGACGTTCGCCATATCATACAGAAGATTTAGAAGAAGGTGGTCTGATAACATTGATCCTGGCTGCAGGCTCCTGACGAATGAGCCTGCGGCTTGAACCGAATCGGCATTATGGACCAGGGACATTACCTCGAGGAAGCGCGAGAGGTACTGTCGCGGAGACTCATCTGTGACCTGGTCTAATCGGTCCAGGTCTCGCATGGTTTTTTGCTGTCTCTGCACACCCGCGTACTGCTTCAAGAAGAGCTTGCAAAAATCTTCAAACCCATTTATGGATTTTTCCAGGAGCTGCCTGAACCACAATAGGGCCGGTCCTGCCAGGGTCGTAGAGAAGACTTTACAAATTACGGCCTCGTCCCTGGTCTCCAAAGCCATCTTCTGCTGAAAGTGGTATATATGGTCAAGGGGGTCAGTTTTTCCCTCGAACGGCCTGAAGGTCGGGGTCGTGAAGTCCCTCGACCTGGGCTCCATCTGGATCCAGTCGGTGAAGGCCGTCCGGTTGATCCCTTGCACAGTTTGCTCCGCTAGATCGTCAGGGGTCTGGCTGTGATGGGCCCCGAGTCTCTTACCCAACTCCGCCATCATCTCTTGCTTCCAGTCGAGAGGCATACCTCCTGGGCTTCCATGGTGCCTTCCGCCCATTGCGCCCCTGGTTTGGAAGGGTCTCAACTAGCTTTGACGTGCCCCCTGCATATGCGATCCGGAGGGTGTGAACTTCCCCTCGCAGTTGATTTCCGAATTCTTGCTGGACTTCTTCATCAAAATCTTCTCTCTGCTGGGTCCTGTCTTCGCTCGTCAGTAGCCCTTCGAGGCGGGCGTTATCTCTGCGTACCTCTGCGACTTCGTCCCTTAAACCCAGGACAGCTTCGTGAGCCATGTCTCCCTTCCAGTTTGCTTCCGCAAGGGCAGCAAGCATCTGATCCAGCTTCTGCTCCAGATCCGGTCGTGCTTCTCAGGAGCTCCCTTCGGCATCGGGTCGTGCGCTCCTAGTTGTCATCCTTGAGGGTGCTATCGGACGTTGTATGGCTTTTTGTTCGTGGAGGGCGCGATCGCGAGTATCCCACTCTTTTTCTCACACTCAACCGTTTCTTCCCACAGACGGCGCCAAACTGTTGGAGCAAATTTCTCACCAGCCGTCCACGTGTCTCGAACTGCTGATACTGTATTCTCCAACTGTCCACATGTCCTCGCTGTCCCAAAGTACTCTGAACTCTAAGCAGGGTCGGAGAGGCGGGGGTGGCTACCTGCAAAGACTCTCCGATACTTAAGTTTGTAGTTTATCTTTGATACAGGGTAGCAAGGAAAAATTTCAGTATGAGTATATCTTTCTTTTTTGTAAGCATACATGCCCCTCTCGGGAACGCATGGCTCTTATATAAATAGTCCCAAGATTGTGAACCATGCCGATCTCAATCTCAGGACTGAGTACCTTTCTCCTCGAAATCTTTTTCAGAAGTCACGGGCTGAGATTTCCGTGATCTCCTCTGTATCGCCGTAACCTAATTTCCGCCGCATCCTACGGCTTGAATCTGTCAGGGGTGAGATTTGGGTAAATTATTGTTCTGTCAGGACGGCTTGCTCCTTGCGCACGCCTACCTAGGATTGCATTAAATACTCTGTCTGGGTCTGGAATCGTGAGTTGCTTTCCATTGTATTAGATAGAGGATCCTTGGGGCTTCCGACCCCCTCAACTGTCGAGGTAAGGGCCATTGTATTCAGGTGGAAGACCCTTGGGGGTTCCGACCCCCCAGCTGTCAAGGTAAGGGTCGGACTGGGTCGGGCCTGTCCAGGGTCCGTGATGGGCCCGACCCTAACCTTGGGAAGCCCAATAACCGATTTGGTATCATGTGCGACCCGCATGGCCTTTAGCTAATCGTTCTCGATAGTTGTCGGATGGTAGGCCCCGTTTATGACATGTTCTACCATTTAATCGTCTACGTGGTGTATGATTTGGGAACGGGTCCCACACTTTCTAAAAGAGCAGAGCCCATTTGACGGAGAACTTGAACGAAGGACTAACAATGCAGTGATTTTAAGAGATTGAGGATTTAAATTCTAAATTTAAAAAATTCGGAAACTAAATGCCAAAATACTAAAGATTAGGAATTGCTGCCAATTACTTTTTTATTTTTTAAAGTATGTATGTATTTGTTTATATATAAATTGTAAAAAACAAAAAAACAAAAAAAAATGAAAGAAAATGTAGTTGGAGAAGTATATCGGGGCAACAAATCCCCAACCCTGTTATGAAAACCCACCACGTCCTTAATAACCATTTCCTAAAGTAATTTTAATTTGGGTTCCTTTTAATGAGTTTATATCTAAGCATTACCAATTATCAGGTTCAATAATTTGTATTTCATAAAAGAAAAAAAGTGAATCGTAATCTTTAGTCTCTTGAAAAATAATCTAAATCTTATTTTGTAACCTAATTTTCAAAATGTTTTTGAAACTGTGTTTTTATCTCTTAGTAATATCCATGAATCTTTGAATATGACATTCTATTACTTGAACTATATTTTTATCTCATTTTTTTTACTTGTGATTTATAAAATAATTATTTAAAAATTGAGACAACAAATAATAAAAAAAAAAAAAAAAAAACATAGTTCAGCATATCAAAATATGAAGAACCAAATTGAGTCAAAAACTTGTAGACCAAATCTGAGATATTTTCAATGTCAAACCAAAATGATGTTATTTTCTAAAGGACCCCAAAAAGAAGCCCAAGAATATATTTGCGGAAAGTGAAGGGGTGTACATGTTATTTCTACAAGACTAGAGGGCGAAAACCAAATATATAAAGAAATTTGACGCATTCCCAAACGGGTTTAGGGTTTAAGAGAACGAGGGTTTTCTCGCTTTTATAAAAGCGTGTCACCACCACCACCACCACCACCACCAATGGTCTATCAGTTCTGAAGTTGGGGTTTCTGATCTTTGCATTCTTTTTCATTTTATCTCACTATGTGGGCTCTTCGTCGTGCTTCAGTTCCTCTCAGGTATCTCTCTCTCTCTCGCTATCTGTTTTCATCTCTGAATTGGGTGCTTTTAATCATTTTCCTGTTTGGTTAACCGGAAAGTGAGGGAAATGGTGAGAAAGTTGAATGCTTGGTACTGTTATTTGTGTCTAAAAGGTGGAATAAAGACTAATCTTTCTGCTTATTTATGGAGATAGTGAAGTGAATTATATAGTTTTGGATATTGGGTTTCGTCGGTTCTTCATTTTTCGTACGTTTTTTTTTTAGTTGTTATATTGATTATTCATCATTTAATTAGGCCATAAGCTTTATTTTTGGAGGGGGGTCGACTTGATTAGGCTTTCTTTTCGGAAAATCGCCTTCGAAAAGTAATACAACGGAAAATTATGCAAAAGTTTTTGGTCCGCCCGTTAAGATTATTTGAACGAAACTTTGAGAGTTTTAGCTGAACAAAAAAAATAGAGAAGAGAAGTCAAATCACCCGTATTTTTTCCTTGTTGCTTTCTACTCTAAATTTTTCAAGGGAAAACTAAGAGATATAGGGCTAACGGGTAGACGTACTTATTTCTGAAATTTTCAATATGTGTTTTATTATTGTTGCTCTAATTTTAGGATAAAGGAGCTAAACTTTGGTTGAAAATATTCAGAAACGTCTCGAAAGTGGTTGGATATGATAGTGATACCTTTCTGTTGTGTCTGTGTTCTGACTATTGTAGTTGGTTTATAAGAACTAGGACTTTTATTAGCTTATTTCTTTCTTTAAAAGTCCTGTGATTGGGTTGTTAATGAAATCTTTGATATGGGGCTATCATAATCTTCTTTTGGGTTGTTGGATTGTGACTGCAGTGCAGCTGTTCTTACTTTGTTCTTTTAAATTCAGGAATCGAGGATTTAGCATCAGAGCTTCTAATGCTGCTTTTCCTGATTTGGAGATACAAGAAAAAGCTGGTGTCTTTGATTCTCCTGAATTGACATCTAATAGATGTCTGTCTTTCAAGAGATTTTACCACAGAAAAAATGATTCTGTGAACTTCTATCGGGTTAGACGCAGTCTTTCGTCACAAGCTGGTACAGAAAATAGTGAAGATGAAGATGAAGATGACTTGGAGGATGGGTTTTCTGAACTTGAAACAACAGATAGAGCTAAGGCAGTTAAAGACACTAATGCGGGGGATAATAATGAAGATGAACTGATTTCTGAACCAGATTTCTCCGATAGTGATGGTGATGATGCCGAGCCCTCTAAAGATGAGCTCGAGATATCAGACACTGAGGCTGA
This sequence comes from Parasponia andersonii, assembly GCA_002914805.1. Taxonomy (NCBI): domain Eukaryota; kingdom Viridiplantae; phylum Streptophyta; class Magnoliopsida; order Rosales; family Cannabaceae; genus Trema; species Trema andersonii. The sequence continues at coordinate 54,370 of JXTB01000662.1, forward strand.
TTTGAGTGAGAAAAGGCCTTTTAGAAAGAAGGGTACTTCAAAGTTGTTTAAGGCAATCATAGCTGCTCCAGGACTGTCTGTTCATAGTGCTCTTGATAAGTGGGTTGAAGAAGGAAATGAGATAGAACGTGGAGAGCTCGCCTTGACAATGCTCAATCTTCGCAAGTTACGGATGTATGGGAGGGCATTGCAGGTGAATTATCTTAATTTTATTTACTCATTGTTCACTTTATTGGCTAATGAACTTTGTTGTTTACTCAAGTGCTCTTTATCTCATATAATTAACTTCTTGATCAACTCATCTTCTACGTAGTGTTTGCTATTATACCTGTGTCAGATTGTCATGTTGCATCCAGATGTACGTGCCTCAATGTATCTGCTATCTTTTTCCTTAAATTTCTCCAATGCAGTGTTAAATTGAACTTCTAATCGATCTTTGTTTATTTAATTAATTAATTGGTGACCAATAGTCTGATATAAACAATTCTTTGCCTTTTAAGTTTACATGTTTGCTAAGCTGTAGCTTGACTTAATATGCCTTGTCTTTCGTGTTTTGTGCTGGTTGATATGAACCAATGCACCCAATCAGAGAAAACATCAACGAACCAAATCTCTAACAACCACAGAATAAGGAAGATGATTAAAAAAATTCCCACCACAAAATGGTATAGAGCAACACTTCACCACTACTTGGCAAAACTTCCACAAGTTACGTTAATTAACTAAATACGTTGGGCACATATAAAACTGGTCACTGAAGTTTGTAAGCATATGCCATCCGGTATATTTGGCAGGTAGTTTCACAATTGGTATGATCCAGAAAGGGAAAGAAACAGAACTTTTGAGAGTGTTGAACAACCTAGGGAGCACTATGCTGTTTGACCTGCAGTTTTATGTATTATAGGGAGTTAATATTTTTTTTCTTAGGTCATTTGCTGGAGTTCTTGGATAATATGCTGATATAATTTCTCTGTTTTGTCTGTATATAGAATTTCACTCTATTTATCCCAAATATATTTTTAAATACATGTGTATATATTGAACTGGCTACAAGAGTCAATTATTGGGCTCAGAACGACCACATTATAGGGACCTAATTAGCCTTTCATTATTTATATTTTTTAGAGTCCATTTTTTTTTATCTGCCAGTGGGGAAAGGGCCTTGGATCATAAACTATGAGTTCTCATAAACCTTTCCTGGAATGTCTGTAAATCCTTTCGAAGTGACTAGAATGCAGAACATTTGCATTTTTCTCTCTGTTCCTCTTTTTAATTTTCCATGAACAAATAATTTACATTTCCAGTCTTACCTCTTTGTTACTATTTTTTTTAGGGGGGAGAGGGGGGGAGGGGGGCATAAATTTTTTAGAAGGGCATTGCTAATATTCTCTTCATACTATCAATTGGCACCTTGAGCATATAACTGTATACTTGTGTGTTTCAATTTCATCATGACCAATGTCACTTAAGACCTTTTTCCTTTCATGCTTATCTGTTGTACAGTTGTCAGAGTGGTTGGAGGCAAGTAAACAACTGGAATTTGTTGAAAGAGATTACTCTTCTCATGTTGACTTGATTGCTAAAGTACGTGGCCTCGAGAAGGCCAGTAAATACATTGAGAGGATCCCAAAGTCCTCCAGAGGAGAGTTAATTTACCGAACCCTTTTGGCTAACTATGTCCAAGCCAACAATGTGAAGAAAGCTGAGGAACTGTTCAACAAAATGAAAGATATGGACTTGCCGGTCACTGCATTTGCTTGCAACCAGTTGCTCCTCCTTTACAAAAGGACTGACAAGAAGAAACTAGCAGATGTACTATTACTAATGGAGAAAGAAAATGTGAAGCCCAATCTCTTCACTTTTAAACTCTTGATGGATACGAAAGGTCAACTCAATGACATATCAGGGATGGAAGAAATTTTGGAGAAAATGAAAGAACAGGGTTTTGAAGCAGACTTGCATATAAGATTCATCTTAGCGAGGCACTATGCCTCTGCTGGGCTTAAAGAGAAAGCTGAAGCTGTTCTGAAAGAGATGGAACAGGGAAACTTATCTGAGAATCGTAAGGCTAGTAGAAATCTACTTCGAATTTATGCAGAACTTGGACAAGCTGATGAAGTGGAGAGGGTTTGGAAGTCCTGTGAGTCAAATCCCCGGCCAGGGGAGTGCATTGCAGCAATTGAAGCTTGGGGAAAGTTGAACAAAATCAAAGAGGCTGAGGCCATTTTTGATAAGATGCTAAAAACAGTGACAAAGCCTTCTTCGGTACATTATACTGCGCTTTTGAATGTGTACGCAAGTCATAAGATGCTGACAAAGGGTAAGGATCTAATTAAGCGCATGGCGAACAATGGTTGCAGGATTGGCCCCCATACATGGGATGCGCTTGTGAAACTCTATGTGGATGCTGGAGAGATAGAAAAGGCTGACTCTGTCTTGTACAAGGCAGCTCAACAGAATCAGATGAAACCCTTGTATAGGACTTACATGGCTATCATGGATCAGTATTCAAAGAGAGGTGATATTCATAACACAGAGAAGATCTTCCATAGGATGAGACAGGTGGGTTATACAGCTAGACTTCGTCAGTTCCAATCTCTTGTTAGTGCCTACATAAATGCTAAGGTGCCGGCTTATGGGATTAGGGACAGAATGAAGGCAGATAATATCTTCCCTAATAGAGATTTGGCTGGACTATTGGTACAGGTTGATGCGTTTAGGAAGACATCAGTTTCTGATTTGCTTGAATGAGGAATTTTATGTTTACTCTTGTCATGAGCATGACTTATTTGGAGTTATGTGTTAGTTGAACCATTACTATTTTATTTGTAGGTTTATTATATGAGGTGGTCTATATTAACATTTGCTTTTTCTGCACTGCTATCTTATTTTGTTCAGGAACTGTGCCCCATTTTAAGCTTGAGGGCTCTATTAGAATATCTTTTGTGCTTATTCAGTGTTCTTTCACGGTTCTTTTGTCTTTAGACATGTTTCTTATAAGTAAATGTGATCCTTTTCCTATTACTTTTGGGTTACGACTTTCAGGATTCCTTTGCTGACTTAGAATATTTGCAAGTAATCCTGCAATGCAGTGTTTTTCATTTTTTAAAAAATAAAAACAAAAATAGCTGCTTGGAATAATTGAACTTTTGAATTTTCTTGAATTGGATATGTCGTTTTATCACAAAATGGTTTTTGTTAAAGTTCTTAATTTGGAACAAGTTTTCTTGAATATGAGATGGTCATTCCGCACAAAGTTGGTACATACTATAGTCTTAATTTTCTTTTTTTATATTCCAAAATAAAAATATTAAGTGGTTACTGTAATTGCACTTTTTTAGGCCTAAAGAAGTTGTGCACAATTTTCAAGTGGACAAATTGTATTTTTGATTTCTAAATTATTGTCTACGCAAAGTTTTGCCCCATGAACTATTTCTTTTTGTAAAAACATCTCCTAAATTATTAAGTTACGGAAAAAACATTCCTTTTGCTATCTTATGTGACCGAATGTTAATAGTGTTTTCCTATCTAAGGTATTGAAGAAGGTTTTATAATAAATTCTTTGCAAATAGAAGATAATAGTGTAGACAGAAAGAGTTAATTTTTAATGAAGGTTGAGGACTAGTCTTTTGGAGAAGAATGCTATAAGAGAGGAAAAATAGAAGCATTGGGCACCTAATCTAAGGATATATATATATATATATATATATATATATATATATATATGTAAAGGTATTAAATATGAGGATAAAAGTTTCAGCTAATTTTGGGTGACATATCATAATCTTGTTTAAGTTATGAATGAAGGGTAATATAATGAGAATTTTTTACACAATCGAATAGTTAAGAAAGAATTCTTGTAAAGAAAAATAGTTTAAGAGGTAAAACTCTATGCAGACGATAATTTAACAGTAAAAATATAATTTATTCTTTTCAAGTAGGTGTTAGTAAATGGCCGTAAATTGATTTAAATAGCAAAATGGCCGCTTTTTAATACTTAGAATTTTGTTTTATTTGGTTTTCTAGTTTTACCCTATATTTATTGTATCAGCCTTTTGCTTTTATCATTCTTGTTTTTCTATTCTCTCTAAACTTTCCCTTCTCTCTCTATTTCTTCTACGTTTTGGCCCTAATTTATCATTTTTTTTTAAACATTTGCGCCTTTCTATTTTAGATCTTAGCCATATTTTCTCCTTCTGTTGCTATTTTTGAGCCCCTCTGTCATTTTCGTTCCCATTTATTTTTCATTTCTTTATTTTGACTTTTATTTTCTACATTATTCTAATTAATTTTATACAAAAGCAATTAGCTGATTGTTACAACTATGATGTCTATTACAATTTTGTGAAATATGGAGGCTTTGTACCTCTAGTTTTTCTATAAATCAAGAATATTGACTAAAAATTTCAAAAATTAGAGTCAGATTGTATTGACAATATTTGTTACTGTGGGATACATTTTGCTTTTTTACCTACTGTCGTAGTCAACTTGTGGGATACATTTTGCTTTTTTACCTACTGTCGTAGTCAACTAGTAACATTTAGTTTGATTAGAATAGTCTTTAGAATTAGAGAATTAGTTTATCGGAGGAATTTTGTTTTCCAATCTAATCTGTTATGGTAAAGATAACTGTCTTTATAAGGATAAATTTCTTACCTCAAAATAATAATAATAATAATAATTTTAATAGGTTTCCTTTAATTTTGTTGAACAATTTGAAGGATAATTACTATTACAAAGGGAGAGATTTCGTCGTTCAAATTACGTTTGATTAGCATTTTAAAGGGAAAAGAAAGGGACGTGTATCGATATATTAAACGGTACTCGGTGTTAGGGTGTTATATCACATACATAACTAATAAAAAAAAAAAGAAGTATTATATCTACAACTGAAGTTAATTGACTTTTTTTTTCCTTTTTTCTTTTTTTATTAATTTGATCTATTGTACAGCTACGTCTGATCATGCTAATACAAAAACAAAAGAAAAGAAAAGAAAAATCTGATCTACTTTTAAAATTGATCTATTGTTTGTATAGATTTTTTTTTTGTTATTTGTTAGATACATTAAAAGATAAGTAAATTTAAGATTAAAAAAAACTAAATCACTAAATTTAAATTGTGCTAACAAAAACATAAACTAATCTACTCAGGATTAGATTCAATTTTTAAGTCATAAAATAATTTTTTATATTAGTTGAAAATTTATCGCTTGTCTGATAATCACTTATTTAAACCATTTTTTATTTTTTTTAACAAGAAGGTGGAAATACTTTTCAAATTTTTTTTTGTTTTTTTTTTCAATTTGAAAATAAATTCTTTAAAATTTTGAAGACAAAACTTTCCTACTTCCAAAGTTTTTTAAACAATTTTTTAGAAAGACTAGTATCAAAATTCAAACATATTTAGACTTACGTTACTATTTTTCTTATCATTTTTTCTCTTATCACTGTTTCCTTATCACTATCTCTTTAGTCCCATGTAAAGGTGATATTTTTCTAAATATTTTTAAAAGTATTATTTTTCAAAATCAAAATTTTAAAAGCAGTATTTTTCAAAATAAGACTCTAAAAAATGGTAAAAGTTTCTCCAAAAACTTCTCTATTTAGAGAAAACTAGGTGGATGACCAATTTCTTAAATTAGTTCAAGTAGATGTCCATGTTTTAAAAGTAATAACTAAATATTCATTTCTTTTAAAACTTTAGTTGTGGAATTTGTTATATTTCTATTTTTTTATTAAGTGAGTTGACTTTTAGCTATATATTTTTGACCTTGGTTAATATACTAAGTTCTAGGCCAAAACATGGTCAAAGACTAGTTGGGCCCCAATTTATTTAGAAAAATATCATTTTTTAATTTTTATTTTCTAAATACCACTTTTTAAATTTATTTAGATGTACACAACTCTTTCTCTGTATTCATTCTTCCCTCTTTTTCTCTCTTATTGCTCTCCCTTTTGATTTTCATTTTTAAAAGTGAAAAGTATTAGTTACCAAAATATTTTTATTATTTTTTGTTTTAGAAAACGAAAAGCAAAAATATTGGTTACCAAACACATTTTGTTTTTGAAAAGCAAAAAACAAAATAAGAAATTTTTTTTTTATTTTTGCATTTAAAAAAACAAAAAACAAAAGTGTTACTAAACGGCATCTTAGTGAAACAATTTTATATTAAGTATATCAATTTAAATGCATATAGTTGAAGAGTTAGAAATTTTGATTATATATATATATATATATATGATGAAACTCAAATAGTGATTTTGTAAAATAGATAGAGATAAATAAAATTACTATCGATAGGTATAATTATTACAGAGAAATTTACTCTTAGTACCTAATTTTATAACTTATTTTTATAAATACCCGTTTTTAAATTTTTTTTTAAGAATACATGAGTGTAAATTTTCACCTGTGCAGTACATATTTCAGCGTAAAATATGAATGATATACATTTACAATGTAAATGTTTACCATAGTTTATATATTTTTCATTATAAATTTGATTTATGATATATATTTTGAAATGTGTGCTAATTTTTAGTGTAATTTTTATTCATGAAATGTGTATTATGGTATACACTTGATACATGAAATGCACCACGATATATATTCATATATAAAATACTAGTGGTCTATATTTTTAATAAAATGGATATTAAAATTGGTATTCATGAAATAAAAATAAAAAACAAGTATTTATGGAAATATGGGTTTAAAACGGGTATTTATGAACTTTTCCATTATTCCATTATTTGTTTCCATTTTTGAAATTTATTTTTGGGTTATTCTTAATTTTAGCCTCCAAATTTAGAACCAAATCTCACTTCAACCCCCAACATTTGAAATGGTTTAATTACACACCTAAGCTATTTTATTGTTCCAATATGGCCCTTGCCATTAATATGACGTTAAAAAGTGGATGAAAACTGTCATGTGTTGTCACATGACTATTTGATAGAAGTAAAAGACGCATCTCTCTCTCTCTCTCTTGTTGTCTCTATTATCATTTTTCGTTCTTTCTTTTCCTCCTAATAACCCTTTCTAATATGCGGTCACTAGTAATCCAACAACAATCTCCTCCTCTCACTTGGTGAGATGGCCATCATCAGCAATGGTGATGCTTTGGATCAATTTCTCAGCACATTGAAACCCAAAATATCGGAGATCTCGAGCACCACAAAACTCTAAGAATGTGCTATTTTTTCATGTTATTTGATATTTGGGGTTAATCGTTTTTTTTTTCCCGAATAAAAAGAAAACAAATTAAAATTTAAAAAATTCTAACTTTGTCGAGCTCAAAATGGAATTACAGTGGTTGAAAGTTAACATTCATCTATTTGTTACAACCACAGTCCACAAATCCATATAAGCAAACTTGGTTTGCTTCCTGAATAAAGATAAATATGTATGTACAATTTTATTTTTTAATTCTCTTGTATAAAAGTATGATCTTCCTTGCAAGATTATTTCTTCTACAAAATATATATTATTGGTATGGATTTTGATTGTAAATTAACATGTCACGTGCTTTTAAGTGGTTCTACTTGGAAGAAGTCAAAACTCATATTTGATACCTATGTGGTTCGTACAATCTTATTGAATAAAATTATAAACGGATTTTTCACCGGTTGAAGATAATACTACCATTGTAGTACATGCCAAATTTTATTTAGCAATGATATTAATAGAGTTCTAACTGAATTATTAACATGAATAAAAGATGAATAGTGATGGTTTTTTTATATGTTTTGGAAGTAGCAAGAAATAATAAATAAAGTGAAGAGAAAAGACAACGAGATATATAAGATTTTAGAGAATTATGATAACTTATTTTCTGTATAAGATATTATATATAGTGGTTTTATGGTCTAAAATTCTAAGATTATTAGCCACGTGTCCTGTAAAAGATAAAAGGGAATCTCACGTATCCTCTAAACGAACAAAGGATAGGTGATTGGGTGAGGTCTCAGCTATTTCGCGGTTAGTGTTTTTTTGTGTATTGCTGTTGTGATGTTTCAGTTACTTAGTGGTCGGAATCTTCTTTTGGTCGGCAAATGTGGTCGACCAATTACCAGTGGCTTCGTTGGATATAAGCGTTCAGATCAACCAGTTTTGTTGATAATGACCGACCAATAGTTTTGCCTTCAAGTCTGAGTCTTACTGATTCTAGACCGTCATTCTAGACCGTCCAACTATATTACTGGTAGCCTAGCTGCTCGGCCCATAGTTAGATTGGTGCCATTTTATGTTAGTTGAGGCATGTCAATTTGGTGCCCCTATTTATAACAAGGCTACATGTCGTTTTCTGAGTGGTCAAAGAGAATTTCCCTGAACATATACTATTATCTCTAAATCATTTATATGCAGAAGGGATACAAGCTAATGAGGTCATCTCTCTTACGCATGCTTATTTAGAGTGTGTGTATCATTTTTTGGCTCCAATTTTGGAGCCAAATGTTTTCGTAGTTCTAGACATTGGAGCCAATTTTTTATGGTATTTTCAGTATTCTAAGGTTAGAGAGTGTTGACGGAGATTTTGTCAACAATAAATTTAGGAAAACTGCAAGATGTGGTTTGTGTATGAAAATGTTGATAAACCAAAGCAAATAAGAAGACAAGAATTTTATAGTGGTTCAGCCCCTAAAAAGATGAGCCTACGTCCACTATTTTTCACTATTTTCTGGAGAATTACAAGAGTTTTCTTGAGACTCTAGGTTAGAATCTAGAAAGAGTACAGAGTGTGTCTAGAAGTTATTTAGAGCAACACTAAGCTCCCCTTATATAGGTGAGGGTAGCTCAATATTTTCCAATTGTGAAAACGGCAATTAACTCTTAATTATGATTGGGCCTTATCCATTAGTATTGAGACACACCACTATAGGCCCAATATTGTACTCTTGGACTAAATGTCCTTTATTTTTCTGTGAAGCTTATTAACAATTAATTAGCTTGATCTATTTAGCATATACTATACCTGTAGACATACCCCAATACAATGCCGTACTAGTAGAGTGAAATTACCGTATTACTCCTCTAGTACATATTTACTTTTGAGTTGCTAAATATTACTTTAAGATGAATCATAGACGAACCCATAGGAGAAATCTAAGATCTGAAGTCTTGATATTTGAAAACCAAAACCAGTCGAGTGACGAATTACTAAAGAGTTGCTCGAACAATTTTTTGACGAATCCATAGATTGATTAGAATAAATTCGATGAACAACTTGTTGTCGATGCAATCTAAGGATTTGTGGCCCCAAATTGCTCGAATATAGCAAGGATACCTGATGCTCGCATACATCCCATATTTCTTCTTTCAGATGTCTAGTAGTGAGGAACTTAGGGAAGGGAATGCATTCTCAGGAGAATCGTCCAATATGAGCATTAGCTCTATAAATCTCAAAGACTATCTTGAGCCACAACCTGAAGTAGAAATAACCGGGACCAGGCAAAGTAGTTCTAGCATAGGCGACCTTTCTCAAGGCCAATGGCCTCAGCATATTAGGGTTGCCCCTGCATTCGCAACAGGTTATAACTATATAGAGGAAAATTGGTCATGTACCAATATAAAGATGAGCTGTACAACAAATAAGCTCAAAAAGATCATATGCAACTACCAAATCGATGTCCCTCTTCGCCTACCCATAGAGTTTAATCAACTACACACACCTCCTCGTGGAACCGCCTTATTCTCAGACATAGTTCTCAGATATGGTGTCCACCTCCCACTTCATCCATATATAAAATCGATCGTCGATTATTATGGAGTTGTCCCCTTTCAACTAACCCCAAATACATATAGATACATGGTAGGTTTGTACATACTATACCATAAATTAGGTCTAGAATCCCCCACTCCTGAAGAGTTCACTTGGTTCTACTAAGTAAAATCGAACCCATCAAATTTCGGCTTCTTCTATGTGAGCAAGTGGTCGAATCAAGCAATAAAAACCATTCACGGAGTCCGCAACAACATGGGGAAATGAAAAAATCCATTTTTTCACTTTGACTACGCAGATAATGGCTTCTTTCAAAATCCTGGTAGGTAACTTTCAGCTCATTGCTTTCTCGATATAAATATATTAATTTGATCGCATTCGTATGTCATCACAGTTAACAAGGAGCATCCAGAACTCTCCATTTGAGCAGCTCGCAAGGGTATATAAAATAAACAACCTTCCAATTGAAGAATTTGATTAGAAGAAGCTTGGGAAAACCAAGAACCTAGTTGCTTGCGGATTATTCCCAAAGGGAGCTGCTCTTCTTGATTCTACCAACCGTCCGACTTAACTCTCGAGCTCGAAGAAGAAGCAGAGGAAACAGATGGAAGCGGGTGCCTCATCTTCTAAACCCAGGAAACGAAAAATACATATTCTCCTACTGCCCCAGAACCATCATCTCCAAAAGCTCCATCGCCACTAATTTTTCAGCAGCAAGAATGTGAATTTTCTATTATTCCTTCTCTTTGTTGCATTACATACCTCGCATGCTAACTAATCATCTTTGTATAGAAATGGCAATTGGTAGTAGACTGCGAGTACCACCTTCAATACTGGGGTCAATGGCAAAGTCCAAGACACTAGACAGCACACCTCCCTCCTCGACAAAAGGGAAAGAGAAGGTCGACACCTCAAAGAAGTGAAAAGTCACCTTCGAGGATATCCCTATAAGCTCGCCTCCTCCTCAGCATACAAAAATTGCGAGCCAACCTGAGCCATCCAAGGAAACAGCCACTTCTTCCCAGGGACCAAGCCAGGCTGACAAAAACGAGGAGCTTTTCACACTCCTTCGCTAACTGCCAGAAAAAGTTGGCTTGAACGCGGCTTAAATCGACCGTTTCACTACTGAGGATGGTTGGAAGAGGATGAAATGACGACCAGTCAAGATCACTTTCAGTGCTACGATGAAGATGTTGGCAAACGTAAGCATCATCTATCTTCACTCTTCAGCGCACTCTTCTTGTACTGATGTGTGTTATATTTTCAGACTGCTGCAGCTGCTGTTTTGATGTATGACCCGGTCCTTGAATGCATGGAGAAGGGAAAAAAGGTCGAAGAAATGACCCAAGCATTCAAGGACTTGGAGAAGATTCGTAAAGAAGAGAGGAATTCTTTCGAGTCGGAGAAGCAGCAGCTGCACGAGGATCTGGTCAAGGAAAGGCTCGAAAAGGAGAAGCTCGAGGAAAAAATTAAAGAACTTGAGAAAACCATCTCCGAGCATCCGGATGTTCTGAAGAAGGCGATAGCAGAGGCGACTCGCAAGGCTGTAGAAGAGTTCAGGGCCACTGAAGGTAAGGAGCTCGAAGAAAAGGCCAGTGACATCGCCTCGTCGACCATAATATACAACATTTTCTGCGAGCATCCGGATTTTGACTTTTCGATCCTTAGTGAAGATGTGGTCGAGCTTGTCCAGAGCTGGAAGGAAACCGAAGCTGCGACAAAAACTAAAAACGCTAGAGCGAGCACATCTGCATAATCATTATATATTTTTTTATGTTTATCCTTGTAAAACAATTAAAACACATTGCATTGTAATATAAAAATGCATAATTTAACTAAGTAGTCAATCACCAGGTGACTGATCGGTACGCTATTACGATTCGAATCCAACTAACTTAAAACGGGTTTTAAGTGTTAGGATAGGTTAGGTCGCTTAAGAAAATAGCAAGTATGAGTGATGCGAACTCAATACTATTTTTCAAAAGTTCCACGGCAAAATAAAATATAGCAATATATCACATCGAACAATGAACATTTTGCTTAGTTACTTTGTTGTCCAAGGAGGAAAATTACGTAATACGACATGCTATGGCATAAAGCGAGGAGAAAATCCTAAGATTTTAATAAATTTTAGAAATTCTGCGATCTAAAATTCCAACCCCTTTAAATGAACGTTTGCATAGTCACTTAGGAAGCGAATAGGAGATAACATTCTGATCCCACTGCCCCCCGAGTTTTATGGTGTTTGAAGACTGCCATAAAACTATAAAAGATGAACCAAATAAAATTGAAGTAATAATCGAAGAAAAGACATCTTTATTGATGAATGATGACAAATGACGAATGACAAGATGCCCCCCAGGTCGTTGAAGATATATGAAGCTATACATGAAGCTTTACTGATAATAGCGACGAAGTTGTTCTGCATTCCAAGTATGCTCGATCTTTTGTCTTCCAGTGCGAGCTAGCTTATACATCCCAAGTCGAAGGACGGCGTCAATAACATATGGTCCTTCCCAAAAGGGTCAAAATACACTAGCATTGTGCTCTTTATTATTAGGTAGAACTTGTCAAAGAATAAGATCACCAACTTCAAATTCCCTACTTCTGACTCTAGAGTTATAATATCGAGCAGTGCGCTGTTGATATGATGCGATCCGAAGCTGAGACTGCTCGCATCTTTCTTCTAAAAGATCAAGCTCAATCCTCATTAGTGCATTATTCTGATCTTGCTCATAAGCAGATCGTCGTAAAGAGCTCGCACCAATTTCTACTAGCACCATTGCTTCGTATCCATAAGCTAAAAAGAATGAACTCTCTCCAATAGTGGTTCGTTGAGTGGTGCGATAAGCCCATAATACTTCAGGAAGCACTTCTGGCCAAGCTCTTTTGTGCTCTTCTAGCTTTGTCTTTTGGTTCTGTTTAAGTATCTTGTTTATAGCTTCGACGTGTATGGATGAACAACAGTGAAGAAGCTCTTCTTGATGCCTAAGTTGTCACAGAAGTTACGGAACTCATCGCAGTCAAATTATTTCCCATTATTAGAAATTATAGTATATGATATACCATAACGACATATTATAGATTTGTAACCAAAATCTATCATCTTCTTTGCGGAAATGCTACACAAGACTTCAACTTCTGTCCACTTGGTGAAATAATCGACTGTGACCACTGCATACTTCAATCCACCTCGCGCCAATGGAAGTATTCCGATAATATCAATTCCCTATACTGCAAATGGCCATGGACTATTCATTGGAGTTAGAGGAACATGTGGCATTCTAGGAACAGTTGCAAATCGTTGACATTTGTCACACCTCCTAGCAAATTCCATTGTATCCTTCTTCATAGTTGGCCAAAAATACCCTTGTCTGAGAACCTTATTTGCAAGTGCCTACCTCCCTGAATGGTTTTCACATACCCCTTCGTGAATTTCCCTCATAATGTAGTGTGCTTTTTCTTCATCAACACATAATAATGATGGCGAGCTAAAACTTCTTCGATAAAGCTTCCCATCATAGATGATATAGCGAGTTGCCTTCATTTGAAGTCGCTTTGCATCGTATCTGCTTTCAGGGAAATCACCATTTTATAGATACTTCATTATAGGATCTATCCACGATGGTCTTTTGTCAACCGGCATGGTCACTTGGGGCTCTACTTCGATATTTGGTTTCGCAAGAAATTCGACAAGAACCACCTTTAATAGTTCAACATCTTTTGTTGAGGTGAGCTTAGCTAGAGCATCTGCCCGAGTATTCTTAATGCGGGGAAGAAGTTGAATGCTATAAGCAGTAAATGTCGAGAACAGTCATTGTACCTCCTGTAGGTAGGCCATCATTCTTTCTCCTCTTGCTTGATAATCGCCGATCACTTGACAAATGACCAGCTGGGAATCACTGTATACCTCAATCATCTCGGCCTTCATTTCTTGTGCAAGCTTTAGCCCAGCTATTAGTGCTTCATATTCTGCCTCATTATTCGATGCTCGAAATTTGAAGCGAAGTGCACAATAAATATCATGCCCTTCAGGACTGATTAGTACTAAGCCCGCACCAGCTCTATTCTTGTTTGACGATCCATCGACGTAAAGTTTCCACAATCTTGATAAATCTATAGTAGGTTTTTCAATTACTTCTGTAGGAAGATTGACATCATACGTGAACTTTGCAATAAAATCTGCAAGAGCTTGACATTTAATCGCAGTGCGAGGTTGAAAATTGATGTCAAATTGACTCAACTCAACAGCCCACTTAAGTAGTCGTCCTGAAGCCTCAGGTTTTTGCAGAACCTGCTTTAATGGACAATTCGTGAAAACTTTGATGGAGTACACATGGAAGTAAGGTCAAAGCTTCCTAGATGCGACGATGAGTGCTAATGCCAACTTCTCTATCTCTGGATATCTCGTTTCGGCATCAAGTAATTTTTTACTTACGTAATATACAGGTCATTGTATTTTTTCTTCTTCTCGAATTAACGCAGCACTTGTCGTATATTTGGAAACAGCAAAATACAAGTATAACTCTTCCCCCGGGTTTGGCTTCGATAAGAGTGGAGGAGAGCCTAAGTGTGTTTTTAATTCTTGAAATGCCTGCTCACATTCTTCCGTCCACTCGAACCTCTTCGAACCCTTCAATACTTCAAAGAATGGTTGGCATTTATCGGTTAACCTGGATACAAATCGACTTAGTACAGCCACTCTTCCCGCCAGGCTTTGCTCATCTTTGGGTTTGCAAGGGGATTGCATATTAATTAGTGCTTGTATTTTCTGAGGATTAGCTTCGATGCCTCACTGATTAACCATGAACCCTAGGAATTTTCCAGATCCTACTCCGAATGCACACTTCTGGGGGTTCAGCTTCATCTGATATTTTCGAAGAATTTTGAACATCTCATCAAGGTGCATGACGTAACCTTCAGCTTTCTTCGACTTTACCAACATGTCATCAACATATACCTCCATTTTCTTGCCAATTTGTTTTGCAAACATCATATTGATAAGATATTGATAAGTCGCTCCTGCATTGATGAGTCCAAAGGGTATTTTCTTGTAACAGTACAATCCTTGATCAGTGACGAACGAGGTATGCTCCTCATCTAGCTCGTACATGGGGATTTGATTATATCCAGAATACACATCTATAAAGCTTAAGAGTTCGTGCCCCGATGTCGCATCTACAAGTTGGTCGATTCTTGGAAGAGGAAAACTATCCTTCGGGCATACTTTGTTGAGGTCGGTGAAATCGATGTAAGTTCTCCACTTTCCATTGGGTTTCTTTACCAAAACTGGGTTTGCAAGCCAGTTTGGGTAAAAAGATTCCCTGATTCATGGCTCTTCTTTTCTGCCATACAGGCTTCTTTGTTGTATCTATATTAAGGCGATGACATATGATATTCCGATCAATCTCCACCATATCCGAATATTTCCATGCGAAGATATCCAAGTTTGATAACAGAAAAGCAACCAATGAAGCTTGCATGGGTTTTTGAAGCTTCGCTCCAATTTTTAAAACCTTCGAAGACTTGTCAATCGGCAAATCTTCTAAGTCTTCTATAGGTCCAGTCTTGACCTCTCCATCGATTTCTCGATGGTCGAGGTCTTCGATTGACGTTTTGCCTGACGCTTCACTTGACGCTTCACCTGACGCTTCACCTTGTAGCTGGACCATCATTGTGCGAGTTGCCACATCTTTTGCTGTGAGCTTTAAAGAATTATTATAACAAGTCTGTGTGTCATATTGGTTTCCTTGCACTTCGCCTACCCCATGTTGAGTTAGGAACTTCATAGCGAGGTGGTAGATTGAAGTAACTGCTCGAAGTTCCCTCAGTGTTGGTCTTCCTAGTACAACATTGAATGCAAAGGGATAATCCACAACTAAGAATTGGGTCATTACCGTTGAAACCCTAGGATAAGTTCCAACGTTGACCATTAACTCAATCATGCCCCTAGGCATTATGCTGTTACCAATAAATCCGTAAAGTGGAGTGACAGTGGGCTTTAGGTCGCTGTCACTCAACCTTATCTTCTTGAAGGCGTTATAGTACAGGATGTCGACAGTACTTCCATTATCGACTAATACTCATCATAGCTGCATGCTTCCACAGTTGATCTTTATGACCAACGCATCATTATGTGGGTAATGGACCTCCCTCGTATCCTGCTCTATGAAGGTAATATCCATATCTGGTACTGGTTGAAGCTTTCGTGGTCGCTGCTCAAGATGCATGACATTGGTCAACGGCTACTGTCGAGCTTCTCGTGCATACCTATCTTGTGCCCTCTTCGTATCTCCACTAATGTGCGGTCCTCTAAAAATAATTAGCACTTCGTGTTGAATTTATGGAGGTCACTATCAGTTTTCTTCTCACCTTTCATTGTTCTGCCTGGTATACTGCCGCAGTCGCTATTCTTTAATTAATCTTTCGATTTCATCCTTCAAGGCATAACAGTTATTAGTATCATGTCCAATGTCATTGTGATACCGGCAGAACTTGTTGGGATCACGCCTCGCTCTATCCCTTTTTATCGGTTCCGGTTAATGATATCGCTCCTGCTAGTTTGTGACCGCATAGATATGATCTATGAGTGCGTTCAGTTCAGTATAGTTGTTGAATCTCATGGGAGCTCTTGGAATCTCCTGCTTTTTATGTTTGGGCTGCTTCTCAGTCGACTGTTCATTACTTTTTTTGTTTGACTTCTTGTTATTATTGTCGTTGGTCATGGTCGCATCTTTAGCAACATCTTTTCCTCCTTCTTTCTTTATTTTATGAAGATTCTCACGTGAAGATTCCACCCTCAGATGCCGACCAACTCTTTGATAGAAGTCTTCAAGGGTTCTGCATTCTCGCTCAAGTAACTCTTCCTAGAGTTTAGTCTCTATTCACACCCTAGCCATCATTAGAGTTAAAACTCTCCCTTCAGGTGGGTTGTTGACCTTTGCCAACTCTGAGGTAAAACAGTTGAGGTAAGATCGTAAAGTTTCCTCCGGACCTTACCGAATAGCAGACAGACTGACAAGTGGAATAGTAAAATTCTTCGCAGCCTAGAATTGCCTCAAGAACCCAGTCTAAAGTTGTTGCAAGGATAAGACTGAACTAGACTTGAGTCCTCAGAACCACTTTTTCGCTGCTCCTATGAGAGTTACAGCAAAACATTTGCAACGTGCGAGATCATCGACATGATAAAGTTCTATCAGGTCACTGAAGTGATCCATATGATCTTGTGGATCAGTTTTCCCATCAAAAGTGTTTATGGTGGGAAGTTTGAATCCAGCAGGTAAGGTGGCATCTCGAACTTCCTCGCTGAATGGCGATTGACGATACTCATCAGCGAGCTCATCGTCCCAGCCAGCAAGTGCATCTAATGCGATTCTCAAATTATAAACATCGACGTTCGGAGGGAGAACATTATCTCTTACTAGTGGTAGGGGTGGCATTTGGTCGTTGTTACGATATAAGGTAGGTTGGTCAGGTAGGCTCTGCTGCAACCTTTAAGAGGATTCTAATGTAATAATGCAACGAGATCGACTTCGGTCGTTATGATGCGATGTGGATCGCTCATGACTACGTCGTTGTTCTAGGTGTTGTCTCAAGTCTGCAGGATTCTGTCTCGACTCCCTACTAATCCTTTCAAAGACATTCTTCGATTGACGTGCTCGTTGTTTAGACAATCACGATTGACGGTTGCTTTCTAGTGCGGCCACAGCAGGCTGATCCTGAGCAGGATCTACCTGTGCAGCAGTGCATTAGGGTTGGTTTTGACTAGTTCCATCATTTCTAGTAGTGTTTCTAGTGTTTGCCATTGTTGTTGAAGCGAAATTGACAAACTTTTTGCTGGAATAGCCATCCTTCTAGCGCCAATTATTAATGGAGGTTTTGTCAATAATAAATTTAGGAAAACTACAAGATGTGGCTTGTGTGTGAAAAGTGTTGATAAATCAAAGCAAATAAGAAAACAAGAATTTTATAGTAGTTCAGCCCCAAAAAAAATGAGCCTACGTCCACTGTTTTTCACTATTTTCTGGAGAATTACAAGAGTTTCTTTGAGTCTCTAGGTCAGAATCTAGAGAGAGTACAGAGTGTGTCCAGAAGTTCTTTACAGCAATACTGAGCTCCTTTTATATAGGTGAGGGTAGCTCAATGTTTCCCAATTGTGAAAACGGGTAAGTGTGTAATCAGAAAATAGAAATCGAGTAACAATATAATTGGGTAATAACTTAAATAGAACGATTGGTCGATCTCCATCCAGAAACTTGTTTCCCTTTCTTTGTAGATTACCCGCTTGATGAAGCTTGATCAAGTTTCATTTTCATACTGGTCGCACTTAACTCATTTGGAGGAGGTCGCACTTCGATCAAAAAAATTCTCATGCGACCTGATGCATCCAACTTGGTCGTTAACTTTCCTTTTTTGGCATTGACCAACATATAGGTTTTAGACCGCACAATAGAGAGATTCTTGATTTTTTTTTTGCTCCTGGTTTCAATATCATTTGGTAGCACGGCACAAGCAATTTATAAATAAAAGATAAACCCTTGTAATTATTAAAAAATAAATTTTTTAAAAAAGAAGAAGAAGAAAAAGACAAACAAAGTGATCGAAAAGAAGAGAAAAGGGGATTGCGAGAGAAGAATTACTTTAATGCCCATATAATGTAGGCACGTGATCATCACATAACTTTAATCAATTTATTTACGTTCGTATACAGGAAAGGACCAAATTAGGACAGTTAAATAGATCGGAGGTGTAAGTTGGTTCACTTTAAATGTTGGGGACCAAAATGTTATTTGATCCAAAGTTCAGGGTCAAAATTGAAATTAACCCTAAAAATAATTACCAATAAATTAAAAAAATAATAAGTACTCTAAATTTTTTTAGCTAATTAACTACTAAATCGTAAGCATTTAATTTATATGCAACCATTAAAATTTTAGTAAATATTGATAACTAAATCTCAAAATCACTATTAGAGAATATATACTAGTTATCAAAATATTTGCCTAAGGCACGTGCTCATTCTTACACAAAGTTGTTACATACTCTAATCTTCATTTTCTTTTTTCTATATTCCTAAATAAAAATGAAGTTTTTATACTATTTTAGGCTGAAGAAAGAGAAATTTGAGTGGATGGCCAATATTTCAAATTTGATTAAATAAATATTTATTTTTTAAATTTCATAGTTAATATCTAATTATATATACTTTTACACTCAGATAAATATATCTACTAATTTCAGTTAATATACTGAAATGTACTGAGTATATAAATTTTTATGCTTAGTATATAATATTTTATACTTGGAACATAAATATATATACCAGACATTTTGCTATAACATTTGAAAAACGGGCATTTACTTAAATTGAGCTCAAATTCTGGTCATTTAAAAATTTGTTAGGTGGCAAATTATGGTAAAATGACTTATATTTCTTTTTTTTTTTCCGGGTGGGTGTGGGGGGTTCTTTTTATCACAAAATCTTGTAATAAAACCTATTCCTCACATTAAATAAACTAGAAAATTGATGAGAAAGGATTTATAAATAAATTTTTCAGTAAAGAATGTTTTTTAAGGTTACAACGAACAATAGTTTTAGACTCATATTAGATTTAAAAATTACCTATACTCTTTTCAAATATATATTTTACTTCTATATAGACATAAAACCATCTAAATAATTATTTATGGATTCAAACACGAACTAATTAATATACTAATCAATTAACTGATTTAATTGTCACTCGAATCAATTATTTGATTTAACTGACACGGAGAACAAAGAAACGATTAAACTACAAGATTTTACATAATCAAAACTGAAATCTAAGGAGTTCTCTTACTTTCTGTTGTGCGATCTTAAATCTATATAAATGGTGAAACACCAAGAAAGAAAAGTCAACAGTCAGCTAGGACTAAACGTGCCAGGTCGTATATTTTCATCTCGACTAAGGTGTGACCTTGTTCGAATGAAGAATATACGAATTGGAGTTATAGGAGAGGAAACAAGAATTCGGCCTCAAGAAAATGGGTAATTTAAAAAAGAAATACAAGCTTCTGAGAGGAGATCAAGCAATCTGTCTCATTAAGTTATTGCCCGATTTTATTGTTATCCGAAATTATATCTTCTATTGTGTAGTTTCTCATTTTCGAAATTAGGAAATATTTAGCCACTCTCGCCTATATAAAGGAGATTCGGTCTTATTATTTTGGAGGGATCTCACAATTACTTCACTATACACTTACTCTTTGTAATTCTCTTTGCTCTCACCTTGAGACTTAGATAAATTCTTAGTAATTTTTTAGAAAATAGTGAAGAATAGTGGACATAGACTCATCTTTTTTGGGGCTGAACAACTATAAAATCATAATCTCCTTATTTGCTTTATTTTTCAATTCGTTTCACACATAAGTCACATCTCGAAATTCACAAAAATTCATTGTTGACAAAACCTTGGTCAACAATTGGCACTAGAAGAAAGGCTATTCCAACAAAAGTTTCATCAATCCAATTCCTTCGACAATAACAAATACAAGGAATACCACCTGAAACATTGTTGGAGCTAGCCAAAATCAACCTCAAAATACTGCTACATAGGTCGATCCTACCCAGAATTGACCCGTTAAGATCGTACCAGACAAGAATATACTTCAAAGGCAAGATCGAATGGAGGATGCTTTAGCAAACCTTCAATAAGTTACCAATTAGATCAATGATTCTTTGAGGCAACTTGTTAAGGGGCAGATGGTGACCTTACCACAATAGAAGTAACCCAGAGATCGACCTGCCTGACAAAGATAGAGGGGAATTTGCATACAGGAAGTAGATGAACACTACCAGACCAGAGCCTAGTAGGAGCGATGTGCAAATCACACATCTAAAGGAAAAAGCAAGATTGCTGACTTGCCACAAGAATCTGGTATTAGAAGTTCGAGTACAGATGTTGATCATGGGCAAACCTCTCAAAAAACTCCATCCAACCATGACTATCCAAACAATGACTAGGCTTGTCACTCGAGAAGCGTCTTTGAAAGGATCAGTAGAGTACCAATAAGGGAATCTACTGATATAAGATAGTATATGGAATAACAATGACAAAGGAATAATCATGATAACCAAACTCCATCACAACAAATTGTCACTATTGAAGTTTCTTAAAGATCACAACAAACCCAGTCTAATCAACCAAGCTTGTGTCATGACAACATCAACAATAGACCACCTTTACCACGAGCACGAGGTAATAACAACCAACTTCCTCCTAACATTGATGTTCATAATCTCATGACTGTATTAGACATACTCGTCGGATGGAATGATGAGCTCACTGCTGGATTTCATCAATCGTTGTTCAATGAGGAGGTTCGAGATACAGCTCTCCCTGTTGGATTCAAGCTTCCCACTATGAATACATTTGATGGGAAGACTGATCCACATAACCATAGATCACTTTAACGACCTAATGAAACTCTGTTGGGTTAATGACCTCACACGTCGCAGATGCTTCGATATAACCCTTACTGGTATAGTGAAGAAGTGGTTTAGAGGACTTTAAGCTGGTTCGATCTCATCATGGCAGCAATTCCAAACTGTATTCTTAAGACAATTCCAGGCTATGAAGAGCTTTATTATTCCTTTAATCAGCTTGTTTTCCATTTAATAAGGACCAGACGAGACCATGAAATCATAGATAAATCATTTTACTTCAAAGTTGGCAAAAGTCAACTAC
The DNA here is from genome assembly GCA_002914805.1 of Parasponia andersonii. NCBI lineage: Eukaryota > Viridiplantae > Streptophyta > Magnoliopsida > Rosales > Cannabaceae > Trema > Trema andersonii. The sequence continues at coordinate 75,821 of JXTB01000662.1, forward strand.
AAACTTGATGATAGAGTCCTAACCCTAAGTCGGAGTGTGACCAGAGACTAAACTCTGGGAGGAGCTATTAGAGCGAGAATGTAGAACTCTTGAAGACTTGTAGCACAGAGTAGGTCACCATCTAAGGCTTGAGACTTCTCGAGAAAATCTTCACAAAACAAAAAAGGAAGATAAAGACATAACCAAAGATGTAACGACAAGCACAAACAAAATAACAACAATAAGTCAAAAAAGAGGAAGAATGAGCAACCGACTGAAAAATAGCCTAAGCCAAAGAAGTAAGAAACTCTAAGAGCTCTACTATAATTCAACAACTATATCAAACTACATGTACCTATCGATCACATTTATGCAGTCACTAATCCAGATGTATAGTATTGCAGGCGAGAACTAATAGAGCGAGATAGGGCGAAACGTGATCCAAAGAAATTTTGCCAATATCATAACTATATTGGATATAATACTAATGCTTGCTATGCTCTAAAAGATGAGATTAAGAGGCTGATTAGAAAAGGTTGACTCTAACAATATGTGGATAGGAGACAAGATAGTGGAGTAAAAGAAGAAAACTAATAGCGACCTCTAGATGTTCAGCATGAAGTGCGAACAATCTTTGTTGGCCCGTATGTTGAAGGTAATTGGAGAAGAGCACAGGATAGATATGCAAGAGGAGCATGATAATAACCATTGACTACCATAATGCATCTCGAGCAGCATCCATAAAAGCTTCAAAGAGTACTAGATAAAGACATCACTTTCATAGAGCAGAATGCGGGGCGAGAGAGGTTCATTATCCACATAATGATGCACTCGTTATTTTAATCAATTGTAGTAGCATACAACTGTGGCGGGTATTAGTCGATAATGAAAGTGTTGTCGACATCTTATATTATGACGCATATAAGAAGATGGGGCTGAGTGATAGCGATCTGAAGCTCGAGGTCACCCCACTCTATAGATTTACAGGAAGCAAAATGTTGAAAGACATGATTGAATTATTGGTGAGCATTGGGACTTATCCTAGAGTTTCGATAGTGATGGCCCAATTTTTAGCGGTGGATTGTCCATCTGCTTTTAATGTTGTGTTGGGTAAACTAGTATGATATGTGGTCTTGTTATAACAAATCTTTAAAACTTGTTACGCAAGAAACAATACCTTGCACAATGATGGTCTAGCAAAAAATAAATAAATATCAATCGAAGCATTAATCGAGGACCTCGATCCACAAGAAATCAATAAAGAGGTCAAGACTAGACTAATCAAAAACCTAGAAGATTTGCCAGTCAACGAAAAACAGTCTTTGAAGGTGTATAAAATAAGAATGAAGCTTCAAGAGCCTGTACGAGCTAGGCAGATTGTATTTTTAAAGGCGAATTTGGATGTCTTCACATAGCAATATTCGAATATGATGAGGATTGATTCAAACATCATATGCCATCGCCTTAATATTGACACAACAAGAAAGCTGGTGCAACAAAAGAAAAGTGCAATGGATCAAGAATGCTACGTCACATTGAAAGAAGAAGTTGAAAAGTTGCTCAAAATTAGCTTTATGAGAGAGTCATTCTATCCAAACTAGCTCACAAACCTAGTTTTGGTGAAGAAGCTCAATAGAAAGTGGAGGATATGTATCGATTTCACATATCTCAACAAAGCATGCCCAAAGAATAGTTTTCCACTTTCGAGAATTGACCAACTTGCTGATGTGATATAAAGGCACAAACTGTTAAGCTTCATGGATGCATATTCTAGGTACAATCAGATCCCTATCGTATGTATGAGCTTGATGAAGAACACACTTAGTTCATTACAGATCGAGGGTTGTATTGTTACAAGAAGATTCCATTTGGACTCATCAACGCAGGAGTAACTTACCAATAGGGGTGAGTATTAGTTGATTTGGTCAGTTTTTTTAAACCTAACAAATCGACTAGTCAGTTTTTGATTTTTAGGACTCAAACCGAAAACTGACCGAATAAGAAAAATATATAAAAGAACCAAACGATTATTTAGTCGGTAAACCAAATACTTTAATTTTGAAAATGGTCGGCCAATTTTTTTGATTTTTTGGTTTTTTGGCTCGTTTGGTCAGTTTTTCAGTTTAGTCGGTCAGGCTTTTTAGTTTAAACCAGAAAAAAATTAAAAATAATTTTAAAAAAATATTGTGTTTCTTTTTTTTTTTCTTCATTTTAAAGAATGTTTTAACTTTAAACTATAACTACTTGCGAAATAGTAGTACAAAATCACCATAAATCATAAATATAAAAATTCAAATGGATAAATATAGATTTAGATATATAAATCAAACTTGAATATAATAATTTAGGTGTTAGATTATTATAAAATAAAATATTGTTGAGTCTATAGGGAGTTGATGAATAATAGCATTTAGGTTTGAGGAAAATTTTAAAAGATTATCAATTATTAATTTTAGGAAATTTTTTTAATGTTATATAGTATTTCAATATTTTAAATATGTAAACAATTAAATAAAAAAGGAAAAATATAAATTAAAGTATCAGTTCGATTGGTTTTATACCAGTCGGTTTGGAGTTGAAGAAAAAACTGACCAACTAACATTGGTTTTTTAGTGTTCGGTTTTTTTTGTTTTAGTTTTTAGTCAGTCAAGTTTTTCAGTTTAGTCGGTTTAGCGATTTTTCTTGACACCTCTACTTATCAACATCTTGTCAGAATGATGTTTGTAAAGTAAATTGACAAGACAATCGAAGTATATATAGACGACATATTTGGTGAAGTCGAAAAAAGCTATGCATCACTTCGCACATCTCGATGAGATGTTCAAAATACTTTGGAAGTATCAGTTAAAGCTAAATCTCCAGAAATGTGTGTTTGGAGTAGAATCAAGAAATTTCCATGGGTTTATGGTTAATCAGCGAGGAATCGAAAACCAACCCGTAAAAGATTCAAGCACTAATTGATATACAATCTTCTTGCAAGCCGAAAGATATGCAAAGTTGAGCAGGAAGGGTAGTTGCATTAAGTTGATTTATATCTTAATCTACTAACAAATGTCACCATTCTTCAAAGTATTGAAGGGATCGAAGAAGTTTGAGTACACTAAGAATTACGAGTAAGTGTTCCAAGATTTAAAAAAATACTTGGATTCTCTTCCACTCATATTAAAGCCTAAACTCGAGGAAAAGTTGTTCTTATACCTCGCCATTTCTAAATATGCAGCAAGTGTTGTATTAATTCGAGAAGAAAATATACAGTGACTAATATATTATGTGAGCGAAAAATTGCTCTACGCCGAAATAAGATATCTGTAGATAGAGAAATTGACTTCAATACTTGTCAACGCATCTTGAAAGCTTCGTCTATACTTCCACGCACATTCCATCAAATTTTTCACAAAATTCCTTTAAAAAAGGTCCTATAGAAACCCAAAACTTCAAGGCGATTACTTAAATAGGCGATTCAATTGAGCTAGTTTGACATTAACTTTGTCCACGCACTGTGATTAAATGTCAAGCTCTCGCAGATTTTATTACGGAGTTTACTTATGATATCAACCTTACTATAGAAATGATCGCGAAACCTGCTTTAGATTTGATCAATTTATGCAAGCTTTATGTTGATGGATCATCAAATGAAAATTGCGCTGGTACGAGTTTGATATTAATTAGCCCAAAAGGGCATAATATTCATTACACACTTCACTTTGAATTTCCAGTATCAAATAATGAAGTAGAATATGAAGCGCTAATTGTCGGACACAAACTGGCACACGAGATGAAGGTCGAAATGATCGAATTATTCAACGACTCTCAGTTAGTTGTTTGCCAAGTAATTGGAGATTATCAAGCAAGAGGAGGAAATATACTAGCTTATGTGCAAGAAATACAATGCCTCTTCTCAATGTTCACCACATATAGTATTCAGCTATTACCTCACAGTAAAAATAGCGAGATTGACGCCAAACCCAAACTAGGTTCAATGAGAGATACAAAATTACTAAAAATAGTTCCTGTTGAATTCCTTGCAAAGCCATGTAAAACCCCTTTAATTTAAGTAAGGGTACCATGGTCATTTGACCAAAAAAATTTCTTAAAAAAAATCAAATTTGGGATAAAGTGTAAGAAATTTTGGAAAAAGGACTAATTTGTAATTTGAAAAGGAGAATTTGAAATAAAATTTACAAACCAAAGACTTGTGTGTAATTTTTAAAAAATTGTACTGCCTTTTCATGAGCTGATATATGGCTAGCTTATTTCTCCTTCTCCTTTCTCTCTCCACTCGCTCTATCTCTCCCTTTGTAAAAAGTGGCAAAAATGCCAAAAACCCTGAAAATCCGGTCAAGCTCCGACGAAGCAATTTCTGTTGCCGTTGGCACTCACCACCAACTAGCATCAATGCTCTAATGCTAGACAATCCTTCCGCCGCCAAATGCCAAAAAACGCTGCAGATCTAAATGTTAACTGGCACCGATTCTGGCGACGTTTCACCAAGAAACCAGTCTCGTTCGACTCGTCTCCTCATGGGAAATCTACTGGTAAGCATCTCGTGGCTTAATTTTTCTTCGTTTGATTTCGATCTCGTTTGTCAATTTTGTGTCTAAATACTTTCAGAGTTGACTTTTCGATCGGTCCGTCAGATTTTAAAACTAATATTATTTTTAGAATCCACGTTGAAAATGGTGAATTTTGATATATATATATATATATATATATTGACTATGTTTGGTGACCGACACGAAAAATAAAATTTAACAACTTATATTTGCCTTATTTTGCGTGCCGCAGGCCTGGGTTGAGTTCGAGCCCAAATCAAATAAGTTATATTTCTAACCTAACTAATTTGGGTGCTAGGAATTCAATGAAGATATTTGTTTCCCTATTCAAGGTCCCATTGGAAAATCGGATTTTTGAATCAAACCATCAAAGTTTCGAAAATGACCCCAGACCATCCAAACGACAGCCAAATGATGTCAAACACTCTCAATAGCATTGTAGCGCTATCTAGTCACTCGATTCGATTACTTGGTCTTTAAATTGATTTGATTTTGATTTTTCACATATTTTCAATAAATATGGAATGTTGTAAAATATTTGATTAAAATATAATTTATGCATGTTTTGTCATGATTTGATATTTAAATTGCCTAAGAGGCACGTCATACTGGTTGACGTGCCAAATTATCTTGTTTTGGAATTATTTTGTGTAAGCACTGGATTTGATTGGTTTTGATGAAAATGGATGCTGTACTGCCGAAATTTTTATAAAATCTAATTTGAATAAGAATTTAGTTTTAATAATTGAACGTTAATTAAAAATATTGCATGGTCTATTTTGGCATTTTTTGAAAAAATGGTACATATTCTCATTCATGTCAGACATATAACATTACATGCATTCATTACATTTATGCAGCTGACGGGCTTATGGTACTCCTATTGGGTGCTCAGACTTACGGTACCTTAGCTAGGGTGCTCAGACTACATATCATACTCACGGTTACCAACTTCGGTGACTCAGACAAAGTACACATGTGTATTCACCCATTTGGGTGACTCACACTATATTGTATACCTACAGTTAACAGTCTTTGGTGGATCAAACTTATTATTGATGTATTGCTTGATATGTGCTTGACTTGAATATATATATACTAGTTTTGATGTGATATTTTACAATGGTTTAAAATGTTTAAATATTTGGACAATGATTTTGTTTTGAGACTAGGTTTTACAATGGTTTGAAAGATATAAACCATTGGACAATATTTTCAATTAGACTTTCGAAACTGTTTTAATATTTTACTGACCATGCAGGAGCTTGAAAATAAGTATTTTATTTTGATTAAAAACTTGTAATTGAATCTCTACTGAGCATGTGAATGCTTACCACCTACTTTCTCCTACTTTCTAGTATTTGTGTATTTGAGATAGTGGTCTCGATAGTTAGACAAGTTGTTTAGCTTGTGTCGGTAGTCTTGTTCCTATTTCTTGGTGGGTATCTGTATCCTGTTTGATTTTTTTTCCCAGTTCAAATATTTAGCCTTATTCATTGTTTTTACTAAGTAGATGTATGAGAACAATAATACTAGAAACTTTGAGTACTTGGAATCATAAATGATTTTATGCAAATTATTTAGATTTTGGGCCTAACGTTTTTAATCTAAACTGTCTTTATCAAAAATTTATTATTTATCAAAATGTCTCTAAATAAATTAATTAGAATTCGTTTAATCTTTAAGTAAAGTATTTTCTTGAAAAACCTATACTAATCACTAGATTCCTTAATTTGAATTTTACTTACTTTTGAGGACTAAAATTTAAAAATTAAAGTACTCGATTTTCTAGAATTTTGAAATGTTATTGTTTATCACTGTTTCAACTTATAATTACTAAAAATCATGGTTTTAGAATTCCGATCGTGACAAGCCAATTATCGAGATAGAGCCTCAAGTGACTATGCTAGTTGATCAAAAACCTTCATAGATAGATCCTAAGTATTTGCAAGATGGTAATCTTCCCGAAGACAAAGAAGATGCAAAGCAACTTTGAATAAAGGTTGCTCGCTAAATAATCTACTACATGAAACTTTATAGAAAGAGTTTTAGCTCGCCATTATTATTATGCATTGATGAAGAAAAAACACTCTATATTATGAGAGAAATTCATAAAGGAATATACGAACATCATTTTGGGGGCAAGCACTCACAAATAAATCTCTTAAGCAAGGTTATTTTTTGCCGACAATGAAGAATGATACAATAGAGTTTTCCCACAAGTGTGATAAATGTCAGTGAATTGTAGTTGTTCCCAGATTGCCTCTTGTGCTTCTTACTTCGATGACTAGTCCACGGCCGTTCATAGTTTAGGGTCTTGACATTATCAGAAGTCTCCCATTGGCAAGGTGGATTGAAATTGGTGGTAGTTGCAATTGATTATTCACTAAGTGGATAGAAGCCAAAGCGTTAAATACCATTTTTGTGAAGAAAATGACGGACTTTGTCTATAAATCTATCATTTGTCGATATGGTATACCTTATGCTATAGTCTCAGATAATAGGAAGCAGTTCAACTGTGATGAATTTCGTAATTTTTATGACAACTTGGGTATCAAGAAGAGCTTCTCCACTATCATCCATCTACAATCTAATAATCAGGTTAAAGCTATAAATAAAGTCCTAAAATAGAATTTGAAGACGAATTTAGAAAGCTACAAGGGAGCTTGGCCAGGGATGCTTCTTAAAGTATGATAGGGTTATCGCACCACTCAATGTACTACGAATGGTGAGAGTCTATTTTCTTTGGCCTATAGGTATGAAGTGATGATGTTTATAGAAACTAGTGTGAGCTTATTATGCATACCAACTTATGAGCAAGATTAGAATCATGCATTGAGGACAATCGAGCTCAATCTTTTTGGAAGAAAAACTGAGCAATCCCAGTTACAAATCACATCATATCAACAGCGCATTGCTCGCTATTATAATTCTAAAGAAAAAAATAGATAGTTTGAAATTAGTGATCTTGTTCTTCGACAAGTTCTTCCAAATACTAAAGAGTATGGTTACAAATCACATCATATCAACAGCGCATTGCTCGCTATTATAATTCCAATATAGGAAGGACCATATGTTATTGATGCTATAATTTGACCAAGAACATACAAACTAGCTCGTATTGGAGGCCAGAAGATCGATTATGCCTAGAATGCTAAACAACTTTGTCGATATTATTAATGATCCTACAAAGTTCTATCTTCATATGTATCTTTAAATATAGCTTCAACGACCTGTGAGGCAAATCTTCTGTCATTTTTCAATCAATCTATTAATAAAAGTATTATTTCTTCATTTAATTATCTTTATACTTATGGCTTGACTACTATTTTTAGTTAATTGGTTCGTCTATTATAGTTTTATAGTCGTCCTTGCATACTGTTAAACTCGTGGGGTAGTAGGATCATATTAAATAATCTCTTACTCACTTACTAAGGAATTATGCGAACATTCAGTTAGAGGTGTTGTAAAAAAAATAAAAAATTTCAGGATTTTCCTCCTTGCTTCATGCCTTAACATGTCGTATTATGCAATATACCTCCTCGAACAAAAACGTGAATAAAAAAACATCCATAGTTTAATGTGATATATAATTACTTTACATTTTAGCATAGAGCTTTTGAAAACCAAATATTGAGTTCACATTACTCATGCTCGTTGTTTTTCATTAAGTTACCTAGCCTATCTTAATACTTAAGACTTGTTTTAAGTTATTCGATTCAAATCGCAATAGTGTACTGATCAATTGCTTTGATTAAGTAATTGACTATTTGTTAAATTATGCATTCATATTATGTTATGTGATATGTTTTTATTTTTCAATACTAACAATATGTTTGTAGGAATGAAAATAGTATAAATAAAGGTGCATCATAAATAAATAGATCATGCACCCATGTATGAGCAAAAGGTTACAAAGTATGACGAGATAAGCCTCTATTGTTTATTAATATATAAAATTTGTTTTAAAAAAGCAACTTTTAGTTTGCAGGGGCACTCTCTTCACCATCATCCTTTGCATTAGTTTTCTCAGCCTCGCTAGCCTTCCAACTCTTAAGTAGCTCGACTATATCTTCACCAAGAAAAGAAAAGTTAAACTCTAGATGCTCACAGTAGATGTTATATATAATTATAGAGGTGTCAATGTCATTGGCTTTGTCTTCGAGTTTCTTGCCTTTAGTAGTTTTGAACTCTTCAATAGCCTTGCAACCTACTTCTTTCAAAGTATTAGGGTGTTGAGAGATAGTCTCCTCGAGCTTTTTTACTTTTTCTTTCGAGCTTCTCCTTCTCTTCTTTCTCCTTGACCAGGTCCTCTTGTAGCTATTTTTTCTCAGCTGTGAGGTTATTCTCCCCTTCTTCATGTATTTTCTTTAGCTCCTCGTATGATTTACTCATCTCTTCAACTTTTTCCCCCTCTCTCATATGCATGGGGACTAGATCGTACAGAAGCACAACATCCACAACAATCTAAAATAAAGAGAAAAACAAGTCAATAATAGAAAGGAGAAAAGCTTCGCATACAATTAGAAAAGGAAGCTAACATTTACATTTGTGAGCATTCTTATTGTAGCCTTGAATGCGACCTTCAACTTCATCTTCTCCTAGCATTCTGAAGTAGTAAAGTGATCAATAAAAAAAGCATTGAGACTGGCCTTCTTAGGCAGTTGACAAGTAGTGCAATTAATTCTAAATCTTCATTAGCCACTAAACCAAGGCAGTTGACAGAGTAGTGCGATCAGTTTTGAATTGTCATTGGTCGGGTTTAGTAGGGCTCTAGAAGAAGATGAAGCAGGCCACTTGCTCAAAGAGTCAGGTTAGCTCAACATTTCAGTAGATTTGGGACGGGGAGGTGAGCTTCCTGGGACATTGTCAAAGATGACATTATTTTCCTTGGAATTTTTTACCTTCTCTTTTCTTTTTGATGCTAGAGGAGTATTGTTAGGAGTCTTGGACCTAGATTTATAGCTCAAGGTCGAAGAAGGAGCTTGTTGGTCGCTGCCAATTCTCGTCATATATGCATAACAATAGTGCGATTAGTTTAAGAAGAGAATTATGTGATTTGTTTCAAAAAAAAAAAAGAGAATTCGACCTCTAGAAGTTGAGGGTGGTTTCAAAGAGGATAATGCTAATAGTGATGGTAGCTCTTCGCAAGTATCTATCAAATAGGATGTTTTCCTTTTCTTTGACTTTGAGGAAGAAGAAGCTGATGTGTCTTTTCTTTTCTTCGAGCTAGAAGGTTTCTTTAGATGGTTTTTTGAGGGTGAAAGAGAAGCACCCTTAGGAAACAACCCAAAAGCAACCAAATTCTTGGACACCCCATGCTTCTTCTAGTCAAATTCTTTGATTGCAAGATCATTGATTTTATAAAGTAGAGCAAGCTGCACTTTGTTAAGGCCAGGGTGCTCCTTATTAACTACAAAGATATAAAAAGGCGATAAGATAATTTGTCATTCAAAAATACCTAAGCGAGCTACAAACTATGTTACATACCAGGGTTTTGAAAGAAACTGTTATTTGCATATTTAAAGTGGAAAAATGGTTTCTTCCATTTTTCTATATTATTTCGAACCTCGTGTACCATTTTTAGCACTTGGTTCAACCATTTACTTGCTTAGTAAAAGCCGAAGTCAAAAGGGTTCGACTTCACTTAGTAGAACCATGCAAACTCTTCTAGGATTGAGGTTTCTAAACCTAATTAATGATACAGTATGTACAATTCTACCATATATCTATATATATTTGGGATTAACTAAAGTGGGAAAATACTGTAATAGTCGATTATTGGCTTGATATGTGGATGTAGAGGAAGATGAATGTCACACCACAAAAGTGCAACCGAGAAGGAAGTGTAGCCATGAGAGGGAATATGCGGACAATTAAACTCAATTTGTAGAAGGAATGGAATGTTGACCTTGTATTGCTTCGAGATTTTCTTAAGTATGTTTGATGTGCAACTCATCATCATATTGACGTACGACCATTCTCCTTCAATATAGTTGTAGCCCTGCGCAAATTCTGGTGCATCCTTTATGTACTAGGACCACTAATCTTCTAGCAAATCTCTTATGCAAGGACTGCTTTACCTAATCCCCATAATTTCAACTTCAATTTCTTGTTCAAGATAATCCTTGAGTTCTATTGAATTGGAGCTTGTACCAAAGAATGATGACTCCTCAGAGAACATATTCTTTTCCCTGATTTCCTCGTCACTAGATATCTGAAATATAAAAAGAGGATTATTTAGCCCTATGCAAGCTCTATTCTAGATATATCTTATGTAATTATTTTTATTTAAACTAACATAAAAGTGCGGCCTAGAAATGGACGTGCTAGTTTTTTTATTGCAAGTTCGCTTGCTATATATGAACAAAGGTATCATAATGATCTGGGGCTAAAAAGAAACCTTAAGTTGCACCATTATCTACCTATCTATTCGATTAACTCCAGAAATTAAATGATCCTCAGTCCAAAGTTCTTCTAATCGCCTAATAGTTTCATCTATCTTCAACTATAATTCACCCATTCTAGACAAAGTTCGAGCAATTCTCCAATGATTCATCAATCGATTCATCAAGTTTGCATCTGTAATTCAACTTAATCAAGATTTAGGCATAATTTCTGAATGGGTCTTAAAGAATCATATATACAGTTTTGGGATTATGTTTTAAGCTCAAATTCTTCTATGAATCATTTCGTTTAATGGTTTAAATGAATAAGAAATTTTTTGAATTCAGTTTTGCTAGTTCATACTTATTTGTTCAAGAGCGGAAAAAATTTCAGAGGATATAAACAGTGATTCGGGTTTCCTAACGATTTATGATTCTATACGGCCAATATTTTAGTAAATACCATATTAAAATGAAAAGGTGAAGAAGAGGGTATACCAACCTTGTTTAAAGTTTGAAGACCTGTCAAATATTTGAACTTCGCCTGGGAAGAAATTCAGATGTTTGAATTTCGCCTGAGAAGGTGGAGACTTGGACTTCACCTGAGAAAAAGTTGGAATCACCGGAAAGCTTCAAAAATGTTTAAGAGAAAAACAAACTTGACGGTTTTCGAATTTTTCCTGATAAGGAAGCTGGAGACTTGGACGTCACCTGAGAAAAAGTTGGAATCATCGGAAAGCTTCAAAAATGTTTAAAAGAGAAACAAACTTGAGGGTTTTCGAATTTCTAAAAATAAGAATAAAAAGAATAAACGAAATTTTTTCCTTTTTATACTTACAGATTTGAAATGATCATAATCATAGATCAAAGAAGTTAATTTTCGGATTTAATAGCCAAGATTTATGCAGGAGATTGATTTTTGAAAATCAAATCAATTGATTTTTGAAATACGAAAAGATATGATAGCTAACGTCACTATCATCATTACGTATACTCGAGAAAGATACATGATCTGAAAATTCATAACTCTTCAAGATGCTCAAGATAACCTCATTACATCACATTGCAAAGCTTGCACGTATCGGAGCAGCAGGAATCTCTATTTAGCCCTAAAGAACTAATGAAGTTAGGGGCAATTATTATGCGATCTTAAATCTATATTAATGGTTAAACACTAAGAAAGGAAAGTCAACAGTCTGCTAGGAGTAAACATGCTATGTCATATGTTTTCACCTTAACCAAAGTGCAACCTTCCTCGAACGAAGAATATGCGACCTGGAGTTACGGGAGAGGAAACAAGAATCTGGTCTCAGGAAAATGGGTAATTAAAAAGAAAAAATAAACAAACTTCTGAGTAAAGATCATGCAATCCATTCTATTAAGTTATTGCCCGATTTTATTGTTATTCGAAATTATATCTTCCATTATATAGTTTCCAATTTTTGAAATTAAGAAACATTGAGCCACTCTCATCTAGATAAAGGAAGCTCAATCTCATTATTTTGTAAGGATCTTACAATCACTTCACTATACACTTAATTCTCTTTGCTCCCACCTTGAGATTTAGAGAAATTCTGTATAATTCTTCAGAAAATAAAAATAAAAAAGTGGACGTAGACTCATCATTTTTAGGATTGAACCACTATAAAATCATGGTTTCCTTATTTACTTCATTTTTCAATTCGTTTCACGTACAAGCCACATCTTGAAATTCACAAAAATTTCTTGTTGAAAAAACCTCAGTCAACACTTTCAATACCTAACAAATTCTAAGGACCATTCTTTTGTTTTACTACTTACATGTGAACTTTACTATGCTTTATAATATTACTAAAACATGATATTTTTAAATAGTAGGGAGACTGAAGAAAGGATGGCCTTAGCATTATATTATTACTCATGGTCGAATATTAGTGATATCGTAAGATATGATTGGTAACTATACCTTGATATCAGATAATTGTTTTCTTTAGTCACTTCCTTTTTCTTATTAATATTATTATTAATTAAAGAAAAAAAAACTTTTTTTAGTCTATCATCTTAGCTATAAAAATCATTTAATTCCCTTGAATACTTAAGCTCCAAGACTATTCTAATTTAACCCTTATACTCAAGTTAATAAACATCTGAAATATATACTCTTTGATGAAAATGTCCTTTAAAAAAAGTATAGTCTCTTTAAAAAAATAAAAAATAAAAAAGACTTATTCAAATCCTTTAAAACCATTTTGAAAACTAAGTTTATAAACAATGGATATACCTTAAACTAGCTTATTGCTAAGTTTCGAGATGTTCTTCGACAATTTATATGTTAAAAAATCAATTTAAGGTCAAAATTTGCAAGTTTCAACAAAAATTACTATATTGTTGAAATTGTTTGACAAATTTTGATAAAAGTGGTATTTTCAAAAAAAATTCAATGAAACTAGTATTTCGATGCAATATCACTATTTTCGATAGAATTTTGACGAAAATGGTAATATTGATAAAATTTTGCTAAAACTAGTATTTTTGATAAAATTGGACACAATTTCAATAAGTGTTATTTTTGATATAATTTAAATTGTAGTGGTATTTTCGATAAATTCTAAAAAAAAATTAATATCCTTGCAATAATATGTTATTTTTTTATATTATTTCGATAGTTTTTAAATGCCTCACAAATTATGACACATGAATTACCCAAAATGTCTCGAAACTTGACAATAAACTATTTTAAACTTTGCTGTTTGCATTTAAACTAAGAAATTACGACGATACCTTATGTTTGAGAAACAAAATATGCCTCAAAATTTTTAAGGGTATTTTTATCTAAAAGTTGTATAGATGCATGGATTTCAAATGTTTATTAACTTGAGCATGTGCCTCAAATATGGAATCTTTAAGAGCATATTTAATCAAAGTGTTAATTATACTAATAGTTCATGAATTATATTCGTTGTGCAATTTAGCTCACGGAATTTCAACTTATATATTAATAGCTCATAAATTATGTATTTGTTGAAACAATGTTCTATTTACTACAAACTCCTAAGTTTTTTAATAGAGAGCAGTAAGTATCAACTTATATATTAATAGCTCATAAATTATGTATTTGTTGAAACAATGTTCTATTTACTACAAACTCCTAAGTTTTTTAATTTAAGAGCAGTAAGTATATGATTGGACATTATTTAATTTTTTGAGTCAGAAATTAAATTATGACTAATTTTTATTAAAAATTTAACAATTTACGAAAACAAAACGATCATTGTTATTGTTGTAATAATTGCATAAATTTTAGTAATATATTGTATAAGTTAAAAATTTGAGATCTTATTTAACCGACAAAAGAATTATCGCTGCGAAATTACATAATTTAAGTGCCTTTTATGTGTAACCAGCAGGTATTAAGGTAATTAACCCTTAATAAAATATTTCGATGGCAAGGGTTTAAGACTGGTTTTGGCAAAGTCCAACAGAGAGACGGACAGACCCATGCCATGGTGATCGAGTGTTTAAGGGTTTAAGGTCCGTCGTTTCGGCCATTACGATCTCAGGTTTCAGTTTCCTTTATTCCCTCCATGCGGGCTCTTCGTCGCTTATCACTTTTTCTCAGGTATTTTTCTCTCTGTCTCCGTTTCTCGGCTAAACGTTGGGGCTTAAATTTAGTGCTGTTTGGTTACTGAGAAATTATGGTAAATGGAAGAAACAGAAAGCTGAATGTCTTACATTTCATGAAGCATTTTTAATAAAATTTCTCTTTTCATTATTTTCTTCTTTTTTTTTTTCTGTTTGGTTACTGTGAAAGTAGTCGTTATGTATTGTTTTTTCTAAATACAGGAAAAATGGATTCAAAATCGGAACTTCCCAGGCTAACTTTTCTGATTTAGAATTGCCAATTACTTACATTCGAGACCAAGGCAGTATCTTCGATTCTCCTCTATTGATATCTGAGAAATGTCTGTGTTTTAAGAGATTTTATTGTAGAAAAACTGGTTATGCAAATGTTTTCTTGGTCAAACGTCATTTTTCTTCTGAAGTTGGACTAGAAGATAGTGTTAAATTAGTTCGAGATACCACATTAGAGGATGAAAATGAAAATGAATCGGTTTCTGAACCGAGTTTCTCTGTTGGTGGTGGTGATTGTGGTGATGATGAACCCTCTCGAAATGAGATGGAGTTATCAGAAACTGAGACTGACCCAAGTGAGAAAACACCTATGGAGAAACGGGCTACTTCAGCATTGTTCGAAGCAATTGTCAATTTTCCTGGTATCGCTGTTCACGCTGCTCTTGATAAGTGGGTTGCAGAAGGAAATGAGTTGAGCCGGGAAGAGGTTTTCTTGGTCATGATCAATTTTCGAAAGTCCAGGATGTATGAGAGGGCTTTGCAGGTGAGTTTATCACATGATTATGTAAAGAGATAATAACAAATATCCCTTGTATATTGACTGAATAATGCTTTCCACCTTGGGTTTCTCATATTGACAATGTATACCATGTGGTTTCGATTTGTTTGCCCTTACTGCATTATTAAAATAAAGGCAGAAAGTGCCTTTAAAACAAGAAATTACACTTTCCGCAGCGAAATTTTTCTGTGGCGGTGGTAAGTGTATAAAACTTTAAACCACATGGTATGTTTTTGCTATTATTAGACAATGAATAGGAAGAGCGTACTTCAACTAAAACACATGAATAATTTTGTTATTGCCCCTTCTATGAATCAAGTGATTCGCTTGAACTTGCTAATGAAGGCAGTTGTTTAACTTTAGTTCTTGATCACGAGTCACCACTCACCACCTCGTATATAAAACTTGTTGGTTACTTCATTTCTTGGTAGATGACAACTCTGCTTGTGTAAATGTGTGCATGTGATTTTTTTGAAACTCTCAAGTGTAGCGGTTACTCTCAACTGGCATACCTTATACTGTTCAGTTAACGGAGTCGACTCACTTTTAGCTGAGAGTTACTTGCTTCATTTATGCTTTCAATTTAAATATGTATTTTCTCTTCTTAAAATGTTTAGTATGATCTTTCGGTCATTGACTTTCTTATTTTCTTACAATATCTTGTTGTCACCTGTTTTCTTCTTATTTATAACATTTCATCTTCCTTAATCCCTTTTGCTATATTCTACTTGGCTATGACAAGAAAGGTCATCCATTTTGTGTTCTCTTTGAGTTATGTGGATCTTTTTCCAATTTTGTCAATAGACTTTAAAACATATATATTGAGGGCAGCAAGAGAAATTTTGCATTGGAGTCATACTAACAAGTTCTCATGTAGCTTTCAAAAATGTTCAAAATTTTCTTTTTGAAATGACTGGACACTCTGATGCGGGGATTTTCACTCTCATTTCTCTTTTTTGTAATTTCCTTTTAACAGAACAGATTTATAACTCTTTGCTTTACCTCTTTTTTTTCACCATTTTTTTTTTCCCAAATAGATATCCGAAGAATAACTAACATTCTCATTATTGGTTCTTATTGGCATCATTATCATATACTACGTCGTTAGTGTGATTTCTGTTTCATTAAAATCATTGTCGCTTATGGACTCTTTTACTATGTCATCCTTGTCAATATTCAGTTTTCGGAGTGGCTGGAGGCAAGTGATCTATTTGAATTTGACAAAAGAAACTATGCCTCTCATCTTGATTTGATTGCTAAAGTGCGTGGCCTCAAGAAGGCGGCAGATTACTTGGAGAGGATCCCAGATTCCAACAGAGGGGAGTTAGTTTATCGAACCCTTTTGGCTAACTGTGTCCGTGCCAACAACATGAAGAAAGCCGAGAATGTGTTCGAAAAAATGAAAGATTTTGGATTTCCCATGTCGACATTTTCTTACAACCAATTGCTCATTCTCTATAAAAGGCATAACAGGAATAAATTTGAAGACTTAATATCAGTAATGGAGAAAGAAAATGTCAAACCCTCCATCTTCACTTATAAACTTTTAATAGATACCAGAGGACAATTGAACAACATAACAGGTATGGAACAAGTCTTGGAGACAATGAAGGCTGAAGGAGTTGAACCAGACACACAAATTAGATTTGTATTGGCTAGAAACTATATCTCTTGTGGGCTCATAGACAAAGCTGAAGCTGTTTTAAAAGAGATGGAAGGGAGAGAATTAAGGGAGAATCGTCAGGTTTGCAAAAGTTTACTAGTACTTTATGCGGAGCTGGGAAAGGCTGACGATGTGGAGAGGGTTTGGAAGGTATGTAAGAGTAATCTACAGTTTGGAGAGTGCATGGCTGCAATTACGGCTTGGGGAAAGTTGAACAGAATTGAAGAAGCAGAGGCGGTGTTCGATATGATATTGAAAACATGGAAGATACCTTCGTCGACACACTATACTTTGCTATTGAAGGTGTATGCAGAAAATAAGTTGATCGCAAAGGTTAACGATCTACTTAAACGAATGGCGGATAGTGGTTGCAGGATTGGCCCATTGTCTTGGAATGCAGTTGTCAAACTCTATGTGGAAGCAGGAGAGGTAGAGAAGGCTGCATCTATCTTGACGAAGTTTTCTCAAGAGAACCGGAAGAAGCCTTTGTTGAGTACTTATATGGCGATTTTTAAGGAGTATGCAAAGAGGGGTGATATCCATAACTCAGAGAACATCTTTGATAGGATAAGACAAGCTGGTTATACAGTTCAAAGGCTTCACTTTCAAACTGTACTTCAAGCCTATTTAAATGCCAAGGCACCAGCTTATGGAATGAGGGAGAGAATGAAGGCATATAAGGTCTTCCCAAACAATGATTTGCTGCAACAGCTGCGACAAACTGACGCATTTAGGAAGACTGCTGCATCATATTTGGTTGATGGAGGTATTTGATTGTTCCCCTTTGCCATGATTTGGCTACTTCCATTGTCAAAAAATTAATATTCTATGTTTCCATATGTAAGGAGCATTTCTTGTTTCAGGATATTTAACATGACCTGAAAAATTCAGTGTGTTTCCCTTCTAAGATTAAGAATGTTAGAAATGAAAAGTTAAAGAAACCAATATTGGAAACTCGTGTAATTATAATATTGCTTTTGCCTATTTACTATTAAGGTCCTTTATGGAATGATTGTTTTTCCTTGTTCTTGTGTTTAACATTCCGCATTACCGCTATATTTCTGGAAGCAAAGATCCAAATTCATAATTGGCAGACAAGCGACTGGATTGCACCTTTAGACAACCTTTTTCGATCACTACATCAGAGAACTGATTTGTTATTAGGATTTAGAGAGAATTCAGACCTTAAAAGTTTAAAATTGGAGGTGAGTCGTGATTACCAAATCTGGCCAAGTTTATGACCATGATATCTTGTTACTTTTATGGGTTATGTAACAAAAGGTTATTTTCTTTTAACCTTGATAAAGATAGAGTTTGATCACCAGGAGACTTGAACTGTGTGGATGCTTCTATTTATGTATTTGACAATGGACAAATGATAATGCTTGAGGTACCAATTTTTGTACTAAATTTTTAATATTAATATATGTGGCACATGATTTGTCATCATTTAATTGGTGATAATATTTAATTTATTTATGGTAACATTTGAATACACTAATTAGTTTGTGACAAATTATATGTCACATGTGTTAGTACAAAAAAAAATTGATACAAAAGTTGAGATGTATAGTATTATCCATTTGATGAATATTTTTTTATAGTACAGATTCTTTGAGGGTGGCTTGTGTGGTCATTTTTTGGATTGTGATGTGAGAATTTGGATGTGAATGGAGACGTACACCATGAATGAGAGAAAAATTCAGATAGTATTTGGCAAAAGAAAGAAAAATTATAAAGATAATGATATGTGTACCAAAACTTTTAACAAATTTTTAATACTAATACATGTGACATGTAAGTTAGTAATATTCAATTGGTGAATATGATTAATATATTTGTGATAAATTTTAATACATCAATTAAATAGTGCAAACTCAAATGCCACGTGTGTTAGTATAAAAAATTTTGTACAAATTTTGGTACACCTAGTATTATCCAAATTATAAAGAAAAGCATGTTTGATATAGGATTTGAATCTTATTTTATAAATTTAGAAATAACTTTTACATAGAAAATTGATAGGATAAAACAGATCCTATCAACTTTTTATATAAAAATTGTTTTTAATTTTGTAGAATATGATACGAATCTTATACCAAACGTATAAAATATTCAAAAAATTTAAATAATTCTGTTAAAAATATCTTGGCACATACGGTCTAATATTATTGTTCGAAGGGTCAACCAATTGAACACTCTAATGTTAAACATATGTCTTGACAAAACTGTATGTTTGGAAAGGAAGACACTAAAATCCACGATGAAAACAAACAACTAAAATTGTATAAATTAATAAACTACAATTAGGAAAAGAAAGAAATCAGACCTTGTATGAACTCTAGTATTTTTCTCTTTCTAATAGCAACAACTGAGAGAGTATCTGTTTATCTAACTTGAATTAGCGCAACAAGAGCTTTATCACAAATCACAACATAGTAAGCTGGAAGATCAAAGGGTTAATTTGAAGTCTCCATTTCCCAAACCACAGCCAAATGATTCTCTTTACTTTTTTCTCTGAAGAATGGCTATAGAGCAGGGTTTTATAACTATATTATATTTTATGTGGGGTTAAATATTGTAACTATTCTTATCGTATCATTTTGTCTCTGAATTTTCAACTTATATAGTAATGATCCCTGAATTATACAATTGTTATAACAATAACTCCTTTATCATAAATTATAGTTTTCTAACTGAAAATAGTCATGGACAAAACGTATAATTGGGTATTATTTATTTCTATAAGTCAGAATCTCATTTTTTGCTATAATTACTAAACTGTGTGCTTTGCACCTGACTCATTTCTGTTAAAAATTTAACAGTATGTGAAAGAAATGGTCATTGCTGCAATAATTGCATAAATCTTGATAGTCTACTGTGTAATTTAAAAATTCATAGTCTCATTCTTGATCATAGTTACCAAACTATATGCTCTGTAATAACTTATTTCTGCTAAATATTTAATAATTTGTGACAAAAGGATTATTGTTATAATAATTACATAATTCAGATATCATTACTATGTAAGTTGAAAATTCAAAAGACAAAGTGGTACAACATGTATAATTAAGGTTATTAATATCATTAATCTTTTATGTGTGTGNTAGGCGTTAGATCACCATTAGATGATGATTTAATAGCTAAAAAAAAATATCTACACATAGGAAAAAAAAAATACCTAATAGATTAGCAGCTATATATATATATATATGCGTATGTGTTTTGGTTACTACATATTGTTGGTTTTTACCTTTTTGAGAAAATTTCTTTAAATAAGGTTAAATATATATTTTAAGAAACGAACATAGTAACTTTTAAAGGAAGTTTCTTTTCTTTTTGATATATATTTTCTTTTGCAAAGCGATATTAAACATAATTTACCTGTAAATCTTACTAGGATGTAGCGTAAATAGGCAAGTTTGAAAAGAAAAAAGTATCATATGCTATAAAATATTTCTTGCTCGTTGAATTCTTAATAAATAAATAAATAAATGACAAAGTAGGTTGGCTTAGATGGTAAAAGCATCTACTATTTGAAATCTTGATCTAAGTTCGAATCACACCGGAGTTAAACGTGAAAATATATTATCCCTAATAGGGTGAGATGGGGATTGGGTAATAGTAGTAAGTATTTTCCTTTAATTTGTAATAAGGCGATGGAAATTGGATAGTAATAGTAGGTATTTTTCTTTAATTTGTAATAAGACACCAATTAATAATTGTACTCGGACCAGAACGACACAATAAATAAATGTGCCCAAGTTAGTATGGCACTAGCATGGGCTAAAAAAATAAAAAATAAAAATCTTATCATGCACATGCTTCAATTTTCAAAGATATGATTTCCCATCAAAGGAAGTAAAGTACTAAGTTTAGAAAGAAAAAAAAAAATCATTTGACTTAATTTAAACGAGTTAACGATATTACTATTATTAAAATATCTATAATATTCACTTGTAGAAATGATATTCTTTTTTGTTACAGTAGAATTTATTAATGCTAAACGCTTCTAATTTTCCAGGGTTAAATCTTAATTTTACCTAAAATATAACCCAAATCATATTTTAAGTCCTAACTTTCAGATTGTTCCAATTTGATATAGAACTAATATAATGATAATAAGAGAATCCTGTTGTAAAAGGATCTTGAGAAAGAAACCCGTTTATTAGGCGTCCAAATTACGAATAATAACACTTAAAGCAAGAAAACAATGCAGAAAAAATAATGGCAATAATATGCGTGCAAGCAAAGCTTTCGTCTTCCCCTGAAATTTAGCTGTCTTTTTTATTGCTTTTTTTTTTTTTCCATTTATCCCTTTGAAATAATAGAAACGATATAATTGTACAAATATGTGTCGTGACAGTCTGAAATTGATTTTGGGCTGTGAAGTGTAAAACCTTGTAAGTCTTTCTCGCAGCCAAATACTTCCAAAGAATAATATTCATATTATTGAATCTTTACTAGGAACAAGGGCAGATTCATCAAAGAGTTGAGTTAGAATAGTTAATAACTGCAATGACTAATCGAAGCTGGAAAATCCAAAATAAAAAATGGTCTTGTTCAAAAAAGCTGGAAATATTTGCAATATGCATTTGTCAGATTGAATGTCGGCCGTCATCACGGCTAAATGCGTCCAAGAACTGGACTTGGACTAGATACGTTATTATGAATGGTGATTCAAATAAAGGGTAGATTCATACGGATAATGTAATAAGACTTGACATATTAAGTATGGATATAATTGGAAGCGGAGACACGCTCTCTTTTTACGTTTTGTAAAATTGAAGTGGTAAAAATATATAATTAAAATGGGTGATTTAGGTGTTGTTATGCTCCAGTACTACTATGCTAAAACCTACTACAAATTAATTATTACTGAGAGGAAATAATTTCGAATCCTATTTTGGGTTTCATTTATCAAAGTTAATGATCATTTAAATATTGATGAAATATGAAGTTGAAAAATATATTAATCTTTGTTAGAGATTTAAGGAGGAGCCAATAATTTTTGACCCAAGTGGGGAATGAAGTAGGAGAAACATTTTGATTTTTCTTCTCCTCAGGACGGTTTTTAAATAACGTACTAACACATTTTCCTTGCTATAGGTCAAAGATAAATCATGCTTAAACCCCTACCATAAATGTTGACGTGTGTGAACATATAGGCACCGTAATGCTTAAACCCCTACCATAAATGTTGACGTGTGTGAACATATAGGCACCGTAATAGTAATAGTAAAAATAGCAGTCATAATAACAATAGTGAAAAAGATAACCGTAATAGTAATAATAAAAAATGGTGTTCTTACTACCTTTCAATACCTATAAAAGAGGTTTCATTTCTTATTCTCTTCATCCCAAAACTTGGAAGCATTTTGAGTTCTCTCTTTTAATTAAATCATTTCTTTTCTCTTTGTTTCTCCTTTCAAAGAAAGTAGAGGAGAAACAAAGAGAAAAGAAAGGATTTACTTTCTTTGAAAGGAGAAACAAAGAGAAAAGAAATGATTTAATTAGAAGAGAGAACTTAAGAGTTTCTTTGTGAAAGAGGAAGTTTCAAAGAATGGTAATGTAAAGTATGAATGGGAGAATACTTGTAAGAAAGTGCATGTGTGTATTGGGATTTTTGGGTTGAAAAGAAGAAAATCTGTATGATTGTAGGATCTTTTCATATAGTGAAATTCTTTTTCTGAGAGACGGTAGTTTTTATCCTGATTTGGGAGTTTTCTACTTAAATTCTTGTGATGTGAGATTGGTTTCTATTTTTTGTTATTATTTCTCTATTATTTTGACATTTCTTTGAAGTGAGACCTCAGGAGCGGTGAATCTGGATCAGTCAGATTCCCAACAATAAAAACTATAAAAAGAAAATAAGAAAACGATTCGTATATAGTGTTTACAAAAAAAGAAAAAAGAAAATCAAATATAGTGTGTGTTAATTATTATTAGCATTTTTTTTTCTTTTGCTAAATTTATTAACTTTTTCATGTATCCAAACATACCGAATTTTCACTTAAGATGTTCAATTGAGACTGTTTCAACTCTCAAAACTAAAAAGCTGAGACTATTCCTTTGGTCCACATCGTTGCCTCACATTTGTCCGTTTGCTACCTATGTTTTGAACCCCCTGTGAACCATTTTGAGTCTTGACACGATTCCTAAACAAAATTTCTTGCTCCTTTTCACATTTTGAACCAATTTTATCTCACCATCTCCAGAAATGTCCAGAAAGAAAAAATTTATGACTACTACTTTGAATCTTAGAAGCATTACCTTCGAAAAAAATTGGGTTGATTTTGGTCGGCCTAAAACTATGACCAAAAAAGAAAAGTGCAAATCAAACATCTCAAGAGGACAATTGTATGCAGATTCTTTCTTTTTGGTCTGCGTAAATCCAAGAAAGAGTGGAACAGAAGCATTAGGTTAAATAATAATAATAGGACCGTGGTAGACTACTATGTACTAAATTTTTTCATCACTATTAAATTAGTGATAATGATAATTTTATTTATATAAATTTTGATATACCAATTAAATGGTTACCAATCAAAAATTTGGTGCAATAATTGAGAACTCAAGCATTATGCATAATAATAATAAAGGTTAATCACATAAAAATACCACCACTTTTAACTTTTTTGTAAAAAATATCTTATCTTTTAAACTTCTGCAAATTAATAACCTTATTTTTAAAATTTTACAAATTAACACTCACATATTTACAATTTCTGCAAATTAATGCCTTCATTTTAAAATTCTATAAATTAATACCTTGATATTTATAATTTTTGCAAATTAATACCTTCAACTTTTGTTTTCTTTGTATATTTATACTATGAGTAAATTAAAAGATGCGAACATCTCTTATTAACTTATTTAAAATGTTTAGATATTAGTATATTATCAAAAATTATTTTATAACTATTTTTCTTGGTTAATTGCTGAAAAAATACAATATTTTTACCTCTCCTGTTTTTTTTTTTTTAACAATTAACTACTTTTACTTTTCGTTTTAATTTTTTACTTTTTTTTAAAATGAAAAGTGAAATAAGCTGAGTATAAATATTTTTTCAAAAATTTTATTATTGTTTAATAACTTTTAATTTAGTTGATAATGGCTACTATCACCCTTTTATTATTAAAATCAACTAAATAGGTATTAAGTTTAGAAATTTATAGGAATTTCAAATATTAGGGAATTAATTTACAAGAATTTTAATTGTTAAGATATTAATTTACAGAATTCAAAAATAATAGTATTATTTTGTAGAAATTTAAAAATTAGGATATTATTTTGCAAGAATTTAAAAACAATAGAAATTCAAAAATTAAGATTTTTTTCAGAAAAATTAACAATCAGAATATTTTAATATTATTATCCCTAATAATGATAATAAATAAATAAATAAAAAGTGTAAGTACAAGACGCGTGCGAATTCCCCATTTTGAATACTCTTTATATTTGCTTTTAATAAGACTAATATCATAATCAAGCATAACCATAATAAAGAAAAGAAAAGCTAGCAACTAAAGTGACTCACGGCTTAACTTTTTCAATTTTAATATGGTAGATCTCATCATTAATTCTCTTTCTCACTATCATAAATCCCTAAACTATCATAAATCCAATCCGACTGTCACATGATAATCGTGATAAAATCACCTTTGGTGTTACAAAGAATTTTTCGACATTTTGTGCTACCAAAAAAAAAAAAAAAAAAAAAAAAAGAAGAAAACCCTGAATAACCGTTGATCAATGTAGGTCAGCTTTTTCTGTCTTGTACTTACATTGCAGAGCGTCAAAATCATGTTTCTCATTCAAACTTGTTAGATTATTACAAATAAATGTCAAACCAAAGAGTCTTTTTCTTCCTCTCCTCTCTTCTCCTCTCCAATCACGTTCAATAAAACACCAATCTAAATTCTTGAAATTTTCATATTAAAAAAATAAAAATAAATAAATACATAAGCAGAGACTCTTTGTTTAGCTCCATCCATGCACCAGCGTCGACGATCTCCGAGTTCTTCCAACCATGGCGACCACCACCACACTCAAGATCACCAAAAAGCACCACAAACACTTGAACAACCCTTTCCCTTCTTCCTCCCCTTCTCTCCCTTTCATCCATGGAAGCTTGTTCTTCCCTTCCAAAGCTCTCCCTTCTCATCAAATTTACTCGATTGGCAAAGATTTTGAGCTCTCTTGGAGCTCCAACCATGGCGGGTCGTTCTCGATTTTCCATAACTCTCAGCCCACGAGGCCCGTATGGGCTACCATCCCAGGTCGAGCTTTTGTCTCTGCAGCAATGGCGGAAACAGAGGTTGAAGAAAGCAGGGGATCGTTTCTGGTTAAAGATGGTGATGTTCACTTGGTCTGTAACCATCAGACCGTACAGAATATAGGGATGATCAATCGATTTGAGGATCGTTTAGAGGGCCAAGACCATGATTTTTTATCTGGATATTCTGGATTCGAGCTCCAGAAAAATACCCAGTTCCCAGTTTTGGTGATTTCGGGATGGGTTTTTAGTATGAACACGAAGAAGAAGAAGAAGACTGGTTTTCATGAAAACTTGGATATTGATCCTAAAGGTCCTACTATTTGTGCTAAGTATTGGGTTTTGTTTGATCAGAAAAGTGATGACCAAATTGGGTTTCAAGTGAAGTTTGGAGAGCCAAACATTGAGTTTCAGTCTAGACCTTCTTCTGATCGGAATGGTTATGGAAGGTACAGGGGCTTTAGGAGAAGAGTTGGTCGTTTTCGTAAGCGAAAGCTCGGGTTTTATTGGTCATTTTCTAGGCCAAGAAAGATTGCGATGGTTTCTTCATCAGAGGAAGAAATGGAGGAAATAAAGTGTAAAGAAGCTAAAGAGTTGAACAGGGTTTTCTTTACCTATTCAAGTGAGAGGAGTGAGAGGTTTTATGGTTTTGGAGAGCAGTTTTCTCACATGGATTTTAAAGGGAAAAGGGTACCTATTTTGGTTCAAGAACAAGGTATTGGGAGAGGAGATCAACCCATTACCTTTGCAGCTAACTTGATCAGTTACAGGTAAAAATTTGAAGACTTGTCATTACAAAAAACAGAGTTTGATTAGTTACTTATATGATAGTTGTGGTTTTAAATGTGTTTTCTTCTCTTTTTGCAGGGCTGGAGGAGACTGGTCGACCACTTATGCTCCTTCTCCATTCTATATGACTTCAAAAATGAGGTCCATTTACCTCGATGGCTATGAATATTCTATATTTGATCTAACAAAGCCAGACAAAGTTCAAATACAGGTAAATATTAGATGATACACACAAGTACATGGGTGTGTGGGTATCATATCTAGCAGCATTAAGTAACAGCATTTGAAACGTTGAAATTGTTCAGGAAAAAGAATATTTCAGAATCTTGAACTTTCTTTTTTTCAGGAGCAGCTAAAAACAAGCATTTCAATGAAGAGCATGCAGTAAATTGAGAGTTGAGTCTAGCTTCAAAGAATAAAAAGAAAGCTTCGCTTTGAATAATTATGAATGACATTAGTGATTCCATGATGTAACATGAATTCATGACCTATAAGTACTTAGATTATGAGTTGGGCTTTTGGCCTTTAGGGGGAACAATGAAGATTAAAGATTTTTTTTTTTAATAGATAATGCTTAATGCTTATCCAAGATCTTAAACTTGCAGTATTCAATTATGTGTGTACTGGAGCTTGCAGATACATGGGAATTCAGTACAAGGAAGGATATTGCATGGTAACTCACCTTCAGAGCTCATTGAAAGCTTCACTGAAACCATTGGAAGACCTCCTCAGCTTCCGGAGTGGATAATATCTGGAGCTGTCGTTGGAATGCAGGGTGGCACAGATACAGTGCGCCGAGTTTGGGACGAGCTCAGGAAATATGATGTTCCGGTTTCAGCATTCTGGTTGCAGGTAATACAAGCCCCTACATCAAATATACAATTGTACAAATTTGAACTTATGCATAGAAAGGATAAAGAATATACTTTTGTACGGATATAAATACATGTGTATACATGTAGAAATTGATTTGTCCAAGTCTACATGTTCTGTTCACATGTTATAAATTGTGTATCAGCAGGTGCTTGTATGAATATCTTTCAACTCTATGAGCTATATCCAACATGAAAAACTTGAAATTGCTTTATCTGCTTTTTTGAAGGTACTTTACAAAGAACAATGAAAAACTTAGAAATACGGTTCTTGGTTTCTTTCTTTACTTGCATATATCAGTATCTGAATCTAACCCTTTTACTACTTATACGTAGGATTGGGTGGGGCAAAGGGAGACAATAATTGGATCACAACTATGGTGGAATTGGGAAGTGGATACAACGAGGTACTCTGGTTGGCAAGAACTACTCAAAGATCTTAGTGGTAAACACATTAAAGTGATGACATATTGCAATCCTTGTCTGGCTCCGGTATTATTCTTCTTCTATACTGATTTTCCTCAATAATTACTTGACAACAATTTTAACAATATAACCCATCACTATGGTGAAGCCATGACTTATTTTCATGTCAAAGCTGATACTAATAATCTAATTATGTAACTTTTGCTTTTTCCAAAAATAGAACAGGAGTCTTCCAAGTTAAGGAACATCCGTCTTCTGTTATTGGAACAGAGTTACAGTTTGCGGTTTTGTTTAATAGCTTCTACTTGATTTTGCAGACCGATGACAAGCCAAACAGAAGGAGAAACCACTTTGAGGAAGCAAAAAAGTTGGACATACTAGTAAAAGACAAACATGGAGAACCTTACATGGTCCCTAATACAGCTTTTGATGTGGGAATGTTGGATTTGACTCATCCAGACACTGGAAGTTGGTTCAAGCAGATTCTACGAGAAATGGTGGATGATGGCGTTGGAGGATGGATGGCCGACTTTGGTGAAGGCTTGCCCGTTGATTGCACCCTCTATTCAGGTCTTAAATCTTAATTTCTTGAATTATCATAACCTTAAAATACTGCCATAACCTAACTCCAGTGAGGCCAAGTGTCATAACATATAAGTCCACTAGAAAGATCACATGGACACACATCTATCAATTTCCTATCACCAGTAAACAAAGTGAAGTTTTGAGGTTCAAACAATGCTGTATGAGACAAGTTTCAGCTATCAAGAGAGAAAAGTCTCCTGCACTTTCGGGTGATATGTAATGGATAGATATGTTTTGAGTCCTCTAAGCAATATCTATGAACAAATTCAACATTTCTCATCTTCCACCCCATTTGAAAGTTCCATCCAGTTGCTTAGCAAGCAAAGTTGATTCCATTAATTACTAAAACAACTAAAATCTATATTTCTGTTCTGCATAATTATTCCTATCAAAGTCAGTGGTAACAAGAATTGTGGACTCCTCATTTCAGGTGAAGATCCCATATCAGCTCATAACAGATATCCAGAGCTATGGGCCCAGATAAACAGAGAATTTGTGGACGAATGGAAAAGTAATCAAGTGGGTAAGGAGAAAGAAGACCCAGAAGAAGCTTTGGTCTTTTTCATGAGAGCTGGTTTCAGAAATAGTCCAAAATGGGGCATGCTGTTTTGGGAAGGGGATCAGATGGTAAGTTGGCAGACCAATGATGGGATAAAGAGTTCTGTTGTTGGTCTTCTCAGCAGCGGGATTTCTGGCTACGCATTTAACCACAGTGACATTGGAGGGTACTGTGCAGTTAACTTTCCTTTTATCAAGTACCGAAGAAGCGAAGAGTTGCTATTGCGATGGATGGAGCTAAATGCTTTCACAACTGTTTTCCGGACACATGAAGTACGTAATATAACTCCTTAAAAACTAAACTCTTATCACTACCATTATTATGTAAAAAAATTCAAATGCTCGACTGTCACGAAACTCAAATTCTTACCAGTTATCTAAATTTTTTCTGCAAGCAGGGAAACAAGCCATCATGCAATAGCCAATTCTACTCAAATGATCGAACTTTATCACATTTTGCACGCTTCGCTAAGGTCTACAAAGCTTGGAAGTTCTACAGAATCCAACTTGTAAAGGTGACACCGAAATTCATGTGAATTAAACATCTAGTACCTTCAGCAACAAATCTAACAAATCTCCATTTCCCACTCTTTCTGCAGGAAGCTTCTTCAAAGGGTCTCCCTGTAATTCGACACCTATTTCTCCACTACCCGGGTGATGAACATGTGCATAGCTTGAGTTACCACCAATTCTTGATTGGCACTGAGATTCTAGTGGTGCCTGTTTTAGACAAAGGCAAGAATAGTGTCAAAGCATATTTTCCAATTGGAGTAACCTGCTCTTGGCAGCATATATGGACTGGAGAACTATTTACAAGACAAGGTTATGAAGCTAGGGTAGAAGCTCCGATTGGCTATCCCGCTGTATTTGTAAAATCTGGTTCTTCAGTTGGAGAAACCTTCCTGGAAAACTTGAGAGAACTCAAAATTCTTTGAGAAAGCAATCCTCAAAGAGGGCAATTGTTTTCTCCTTATTCAACGTCACATTCAGTTTCGTGCATCTTACTGCTTTTTAAGTCGTACCATTCAACGTGCTAATGGCCTCTATTTCACATAGAAAATAACATGTTTTCTGTAAACCATTTTCATCATCATGGCTTGGCGGGGAAGAGGATTTTACAAACTGGTAAAGCTGACATGGGAACTAAGCATGGTGTTTCTATTCACAATCTTTGCATTATTCATGGCACACAATTTAAAAGGAATATCATTTGTGAAGTTATACATGTAAAACTTGCTTGTTAGCTGTTACATGCAGATTTTAACAATCTCATATAAGAATATGCCATAAATGAGAGAAGCAATTCACTTTGATGAGTTTGTTTGTTGATGGTAAGATTTCAAGGTTGGATCAATAAAATGGCCATAAAGGAGATGAAATCCCCTAGTTATAACCTAAAAGTAATAAAATGCAGCATGGTTTCTCTTTTCTTCTTCTGGAGACAAAAGAAAACGCATGATACTAACTTGGGTTGAGACCAAAATGAAGAATCTTGTCACAGTAATGTCAGAACAGCCAAAATATATTCAATTAATTCTGAACTACTCTGAACAACGTTCATCAAGAGGTGTAAACAGTTAATCAGATATGATTCGTCCACAGAAAAATCAAGGCCAAAAAAAAAAAAAAAAA
>JXTB01000662.1:105941-128441 GCA_002914805.1 Parasponia andersonii
AAAATCAAGTTAGCAGGGTTCAAAATCTTGAAAAAAAAAAAAAAAGCAAAAAAAACAAAACAAAAAACGAATGAAAACCACGATACCATAAAAAAAGTAACGAAAATAAACTTACCTGAAAGGTTTTATATGACGAAATAGGAAATGGGTTATGGCTAGTTTAGCTTGGAGTTGCGGAACAAGTCTACACGAGGTTACGACTCAGGAGGCTTATATTAAGGTTTGGAGATTTCGATGGTGATCTCTTACTAAATTAAGCAGTTAGAATTTTCAGGAACTGATTCGTATAGTAGCAGAATATTCTTTCATTATACTATTTATTTTTTCGGGCATGGTACGTGTTGGAAATTTTGGAGAATATGCTACAGGGTTATATAGGTCCAGTTTGTTTTGCCTTTTTTTTTTTTTCTAAGTACTATTTTTTTATTTTCTTTTTTCTTTTTTTTGAGCTAGAAATGTCAGAACTAGAAACCATATTGTGGCTCATTTCATAAAGAAATATACTAGATATATAATTTTAACCCGTTGATCAATAATTTGACAAGTATTTCTAGAATTTTGACTAAATATCAAGGCTTTCTTTCAATTGATTTAGGTTTAAATAATATATATATATATTCATGTTCTTTTCCCTAATTTTTTTTCATTGATATAGGATCACAATTTACATATAATATTGTAGAAGTGAGCACATCAAGTAAAAAATAAAAAGAATAAATAAGTAAAGAAACAATTAAACATGTAGACAATTTTTAGTGACGAAAAAGAAAAATGGAATGATAAAAATTTGAAATTACAAACTTTGCTTTCATGAAACAGGAGTAAAAATGTTTTTTTTTTTTCTTTTGTCAGTTCTAGTCTGACATTTTTAATTAACGTCAAATGCTACGATTCTATAAAAAATTCCTAAGTGCTTCAAACACAACAAAAATTTAATATAAACGATACATATGAACAAGAGCATTTGTATTTGTGTACTCAAATGCTAAACCTCCTCAGTCCAACTCAAAACTTCATTTTGCACTAATGAAAAGCAGAGAAACACCACTAGTTTCCAGATAAATCAGAGGGTATTCATTTGCTTCTTTCTCAAATGGCAGCATCTAAAACAAATCAAAAGGTACACCAAAGAAGCCTCTTCTTTACCACTTGGCCACATTGAAGTTTCTCTCTGCTCATTTATGTTGTAACAATGTACAATATCAAAACTTGACCACCACAAACTTCTGTTGGCCTTCTTAAATATCTAACTGATGAAGGTCGATCATGTTTGCGGAGTTCTGTATGAGTTCCTTCCGGTAATCAACCTAAAAAAAAAAACCAACCAAAATAATTAGTTTCGTGCATACCGTGGAATATTGCTACTAACGAATGACAATGTGCAAGGTCATATAAGAATTAGCTTTTTCCATCACAGAAGTTAAAAAGCCATGATTGATTTTTGACAAGGTAAATTTCTAGGAGACCGATGAACTCGATATTTGTCATAGCATATCTCATGGTAACTGGAAGTAAAGATAAGTCGAAAACTATCGCAACATGCATATCATACCGACTAAAACCATAATCTAACAAAACCTATTGCCCATGGCACGTGAAAACTGAAATAAATATAAAGATGATCACCGTGTTAGAATTTATAGCTAATTTTATTTAGTTCAAGGATTAATTACATTTTAATATCTTGCATTTGACATTTTGTTCAATTAATACTTTCTGTTTTAATTATTGTCAACATTGATGTTCAAATTTAAAATTTATAACAAATTTATATCTTCTCTCAATCAAACACCAATATTGACTATTGAGTTTACCAAAATA
Source organism: Parasponia andersonii (assembly GCA_002914805.1). Classification (NCBI taxonomy): domain Eukaryota; kingdom Viridiplantae; phylum Streptophyta; class Magnoliopsida; order Rosales; family Cannabaceae; genus Trema; species Trema andersonii. The sequence goes on from JXTB01000662.1 coordinate 107,763, forward strand.
CCTTTTTAAAGTTTAAGAATACGTATTTTAATATTTAATTTAAATTTAAAACTAATTAAAATTAATAGTTAAAAGAACAAATATTAAAAAATAATTTAAAAAAATCAAACATATGTAAATATTAAATATTATTTATAAACACATTTATCAATTTTGGATAAGTTTTAAATTTGAACTTCTTTTCAAATATATATATATATATATATATTTAAACTTTGCAAGTATTTTGGTAAACATTTTGGTCAAAATTAGTGTTTGAGCTAGAGATGGTATAAATTTATTACAAATTCTAAATCTGAATGTCAGTGTTGATAATAACCAAAACACAAAATATAAACTAAACAAATTGTTAAAATGTAATGCATAAAAATTTAATTATTCCTAAGTTGAAAGCCAGCAATTTACCCGAGCACCCATGAGGGAAGAGAAAACAATATTTGCTTCTGCAGCATCCTCAACCACCAAACGCTTAAGCATCCTACGCTCTGGATCCATAGTTGTCTCCCATAGTTGAGCTGGCATCATTTCACCTAGCCCTGGATCACATTAACAACTTAAACATATCATGGACCCTTCTAATGAAAGGATGTACAGAGAAAATACATACAAAGCCCACTCAACACATTCATTCATGATCACCAAGGCACACAGAGACCTTGAAAAAGGCTCACCTTTGAACCTCTGAATGTTGTACGATGCATTTGAAGGGAAGGAACGCTGAAGCTTTTTAAGTTCATCATCATCATAGCAATAGTGTACTTGTTTCCCCCTCTCAACCTGATCATTTCAGGAAAAATAAAAGATTCAATTCCATTATTCACACCCGATGCTCTTCGACTTCATCATCGCTATGGACTAACCTTGTATAAAGGTGGTACACCAACATATATGCACCCTTCATCAAATAAGGCTCTCTGCAAGCAACAACCATGAATCATATTTAAAATTAGATAAATCCATTGTGCAGGTAAGAGTTGGTTATTCTTTCCCTATTTGTCTTTACTCACAAAAGTGAAATGCGTTAATAGCAGAGTTTTATCCCTACCTGGTATCTGAAGAAAAATGTCAACAAAAGAGTTCGGATATGAGCACCATCAACATCAGCATCTGTTAAGATAATAATTTTATGATAACGCAAAGCCTCCTTTTTGAAATCCTCTCCCTGAAGCAAGAATATTAAATACATGATATGTACCAAATAAACATCCAAATAGTGCATCTTGGAAAAGTATGAAGCTTTTAGAGGGCAGGAAATAAAGAAAATAAGAAATGCTTGACTGAACCTTCACTCCAAGTCCAAGACCAAGAATTAAGTTTTGAATCTCTTCATTCTTGTACATTGCTGCTTCATCTTTTCTTTCAATATTAAGTATTTTACCCCTGAGAGGAAGAATTGCCTGCATCAAAGATTCTAATGTTCAGAAATTCAAAGTCTTAACTTTAAGCAAACTTTTTTCCCCTTGTATAATTTTTTGTTTCCATAGATATTCATCAAACAAATAAATAGTGTTGGAATATTTCTATTTGGCAAGAGATATCCTACAAACATAATCGTCTGAAACTACTGAGGAAAAAAATCTTACTAAAACAGTAGAACCAGTTTAATTAAGTTTACCTGAAAGCGCCTATCACGACCTTGTTTTGCACTTCCACCAGCGGAGTCTCCTTCAACTATAAAGATTTCTGCAAACATGAAAAAATGGAGAAATTCAAAATGCGTAAAACAGATGGCTCCAGAATTGCCTTAAATTCAACAATTGGGGCTAACTCAAATGGTCTGGGACTCAGAGGTGTGTGTGAGTGTGAGGGTTGGGTCCTAAGTTCGAGTCCCAGGGGAGACAAAATAGGTATCTTATCAGAGAGGGAAAAAAAAAAGAATTGCCTTAAATTCCTCATCACATCTTTACAAAGAATAACTTCCAACTTTATCAAGATATATATTCTGCCATAATAAACCAGGAACCTCATTATACACATAGCATACTAATCCTAAGCAAATACCATATAAATCATAGAAATGCGTCCATCTCTTTAAGCATACTAGAAGTAACTGTCCCTAAAACAATATAAACAAATGCTTACTGGCTTTATGTGTTTTCAGGCAGCAATTTGCACATAAAGCAAAACTTACCTGATTCTTCAGGATTTGTTGATGAACAATCAGCCAGTTTTCCAGGAAGCGATGACGATCGTAACACGCTCTTTTGCCTCACAAGTTCTCTTGCTCTCTTTGCTGCCAGTGCAGCCTAAATAAGGAAACATTTGACATTAGAGAGAGGATGATTTTATATTTTTTCTACCATACCAGTACTTAGAGTTGTGAAAATGGGCCGGGCCAAAAGGGCCAGCCCGACCTTACGGCCGGGTCAGGCTGGGCCGAGGTAGTGAGTCCGCCAAGCTGGCCCGGTAACCCCTTATTTTTTTAAAAAAATAAGTTAGTTGTTGTTTTTGTAATTATTATTAAAAAATGATATTTTTCTGAAATAGCATCGGGTTGGGTTGGGCCAGGCCGGCCCGATTTTGGCCTAGCCCAGTATTTAGCCCTCGGTCTATAGGGTCGGGTTGGGCCTCCCTTCTAGATTTTCAGGCTGGCACATCCCGAATTTGGCCAGGCCGCCCATATTTACATCTCTACTAGTACTAGTATTGTTCAGTTCTAGAAAAAGAAAATCTTGGCTATCGATCAAGAAATTAGATTGCAGAATACAAGCTAGAAACAAGTACCTTGAGAGCATTTAGTGACTTCAAAAGAATTGAATCAAGCACATCTGGATGCAACTCCAAGTACTCAGTAAGATACTCTTGAACAGATTGATCAACCACCTTCCTCACTTCTGGGTTTCCTAGCCTTGTCTTTTTTGTTACAAATCAAACCAGCAAAGTAAATAATAGCACTAAAGAGCTACAATCAGGTATCCAAAGCAATAATTCAACTAAAGAAAAAGAGAAAGAGCCATCAAAGTAACAATAAAAACTGAAAGCACCTTAGTTTGGCCTTCAAATTCTGGATTTGGAACCTTGATGGAGATAACACAAGTTAACCCCTCTCTTACATGTTCACCACTCAAAGTAATATCCTTTTCCTGAAATAAAAAAGACAGCCTTATTACTGAAATTTGAAATTACTTTGTGTCATATTAAGTAAATGATCAATGTGAGTAACATCGCCACACGAGAGATTTTTTTTACCCCTAACACAAATAACTTAATTTGGCAGTTCATGGGAAAACAATTCAGTCTCAATGCTTGACACCAGCTTCAAAGTAAGTGTTCATACAAAACATTGTGAACAAGGGACGCACCTTGATGGTCTTTGATTTCTTGCCAAGGTTGTTGAGAGTTCTTGTCAATGAGGCCTTAATCCCATCAATATGTGTGCCACCATCGACCGTTCGTATGCTATTAGCATATCCTAGCACTGTATCTGAATAAGCATCTGAACACCTGGTAAGAGCAAAAGAAACAAAGATTTGTAGTCAATTGTACGCATAATATTATCCCACATAAACTTTGCACAGCAGTGAGTAGAAAATGAGGAACCATTAGATTAAAAACCATTTCAAAACTCAAAAGATGCGTAGAAGGAAATGGTAACATTGATTTTCTACAGGTAGGTTACAAAATGCAAACAAACACTGCATAAATGGCTTACCATTGGAGAGCTGCATCTATTGAGATTCCATCAACCTCTTTTCTGAAACCCACAATGTCATGAAGTGGTTTCTGGATCATAAACTTTTCGTCAACTACAGAATGATGAAGATTCCAAATCCCAAAATTCTAAACAGCACACTTAGATGCATAAAAATAATGCCAATTCCCAACTACGTGAATTCATGTTACACATAATTAACAAGGGGAAAAAAAAGGTAGATAAAGGAACTCATCCCAATACAGTCTGAACTTCAGGTACAGAAAATTAAAAAGGAATAAAAGGGGACCACGGAGAGGGCAAAGGAAAATGCCCGCCACACCTTGTCAGTATTCAGCCATTTCACATATTCAACTAATCCCCCAGCATAAAAGTATTCATTAGATTGAACTTTTCCTGGATCACTATCTTCTTTTCTGAGATTGATGGTAAGCTGCAAAAGTTCAAGCACAGGAGATGGTAAGCAGCTTAAAAGTATATAGAATTAGGCACAAAAATTTAAGCAATGGTCCGGCGGAAATAGTACACCATAGTTCATAAACATATTCTACAAAAAAAAAAGAGGCCCTCAAAAATTTCACCTATTACAAGAGCAGAACATAATATTGAGCAAGATATTTGGTATAAACAAAACCATGACCATACCATAGGGTTTAGAAAAGCTAGTTCCCTTATTCGTCCACCTATTGTGTTGTAATCAAACTCAATCGCAGTTGTAAATACTGCAGGGAAATTTGATAGTCTAAGAAAGCAATGATAATTTGCCAAATGTAAGTTAGAAATAAAGCAGTGGAAGTAATTGTCAAATGTAATTGGGTTGAGGGAGAACAAAACCTTCTTTGTCAGGCCAAAATCTAATCCGTGTTCCTTGCTGATCTTTCAACTCCACTGGAAGGACTTGAGAAATTAGAGTACTCACAGGTTTCCCACGTGAATATTTTTGCTGGTATTCCATTCCATCACGCCAAACTGTAACTTCCAATGTCTATGAAGGAATCATAAGCAAGTCTTTAGATCATAACAACCATAACTAAAGATTTCAAAACATAACTAGTTACACAAACTCAGTTCCAATGTTCAATACCATACACCACATGATTATTAAGTACATCATATAAAAACAAAGCTCAAAATTCATACCATCACTAGGGGGGAAAAGAAAAAGAAAAAAAAAAAAAAGGGTTTTCAAGCAAACATTAAGTGAATCAACCGGCTTGAATACACATGCACATATTTATGTATAGCCAATGGAATCGGAGGAAAAGAGGATACACACCTCAGATAAGGCATTAACAACTGACAAACCCACACCATGCAATCCACCAGACACACTGTATCCACTACTGGACCCACCGAACTTGCCACCTGCATGCAAAACCTGCAAAATTTGATCACAAATGTAAAACAAAGTATTTAGTTATATTCCTTAAAAAGGACTTTTTTTTTCTCGCTAAGAGAAAACGAGGGAGATAGTTGGATACAAAATTGGCGTTCCCTTTTTTTATTGAAAAAAATTATATCACACAGAATGCAGACAAAGATCTACATATATATCAACATATCCACACCTCCTATAAAGGTTAACAATGCCACTGCAAACATGATCCAATCTGAAATAATTACCAGATCTCTGCACAGAGTCAAAGTTGTGCTATATTCTGATTTAAAAGGAAGAAAGGAAAGAGAAAGTTTCAAAATTCTCAACTAATATTCACACACATAATGTTGGAAAGAAAAACATAAGCCCCTTTCCTTCATCAAATGTAAGGCAGAGACCGTACTACAACTAAAAGAAATTCAAAATTTTGCAAAAATACCGTTAATACAGTCTCCAGTGAGGATTTCTTGGTCACGGGGTGCATATCAATGGGGATCTGCAAAAACGAAGAGAAAACATAAGTGAAACTGGTAGCCAAGTGGAAAAAATAAAAAAAAAACTATCATAAACAACTCAAACTGCAAAGATAATTATACCAAAACACAGTTTTTCTTAAATAAACTACAGAAGTGCTACCCATTAGTATGTTTTTGGAGCAGTAACAGAACTTGGATGCTCTATAAAGTTGAAAGAAAAATTAAGGCCAAAAACACGGCATGGAATCAAGATCCATCCGGTGCATAAAATAAGGCAATTAGCTGAATGAAGGGGACAACATGAGGTAATCGAAGTTCAAGAGATAAGATTTCATAAAGATTGTGATCACAAAATGGATCCAAGAGATAGATTGTTCATGAAAGTTTGTGTATCATCCTTACACCGAAGAATAGTGTACCCTACCTATTACAGGAAATACATTCATCCAACAACTTTAAGGGAACTTTCCACAGATTACGGGCACATCTTTCTCTATCAATCTATCAAGAAATATTAGGGAAGCATAGCAGGCATGCATAAGATAATAGAGAGCTATAGGCCAACTAAAGTTCAAAATCAGAATTACTTAAGGTCATTCATTGGAACTGGTGAGATTCTACTTTAACTCCACAAATATGGAAGTACATTAATTATGAGCCTCTTTATGATAAAATAAATAGAAACATACCCCTCGACCGTTATCAGTGATGCTGACAGAATCGTCTTCATGTAACACAACCTCAATCTTTGAAGCAAATCCTGCTTGAGCCTCATCAACGGCATTATCCAATATTTCATAAACCTGAAGAACCAAAGAGAAAAAAAAAAATTACAAATTCATTCGTAAGATTCAGACCAACCCAGAAAGATCATGTAACTGATGTTTTTGGGGAGTTACAAAAGTGAGAAATGAAATTATACCAAATGATGCAAACCACGAGGTCCTGTACTTCCAATATACATTCCTGGTCTTTTCCTAACTGGGTCCAATCCTTCCAGCACCTAAATAAGTTATCCAGCAAGCATCTTTATCAGAACCGATTTATAAACAACCATAGACACCTTATCGATAAATCATTACCAAAAGATGAAAAACGTCATTTTTTTACTATCATTACTTCTCAATCACAACACAATTTCTTCTGTTTTCTCTATCTTATCACATAAATACACCAGTCCAAATCCAAACTCACTTGAATTTGATCAGACCCATATGCTTTGGAGCTGGCACCTCCATGTAAAGCTTCCGTCGTCGCACCGGACGACATGAAAGCCCTCGGAGTAACCGCATTGCGAATCAAAAAACAACTTGAACTCCTCCTTAATCGAAAACCTGCCCTGTAACCAAAACAAAATAGAAGTCATTTCAATGAGTCCCATTCACTCCCCCCAACCAAAACCCTAAAACCCATTTTTCCTTTCCCGGAAAATGCAAGAAAGCAACCAAAAAACTCAACTTTACTCCACTGATATGTTGGGGGGGGGGGGGGGGGAAAAAAAAAACCTAAATTTTCAACAAAAAAAAAAAATTTTAAAAAAAAAAAAACTTTTTCCTTCTGGGTTCAGAGCGTTTTCTAGAAAACCAAACAGAAAAGCAAAAACAGCTATAAAAAAAATTTAAATGAATGAGGTAAAAATGGAGAAGTACCTGAGTGGTTTGCTGAAAAGCAAAGGAGGAGAGAGCGAAGAAGAAGAAGGAGAAGGGCAACAATGGAAGTGAGAAGAGTACGAGGAGACGAAGCGAGACGCCATGAATCGAAGATAAGGATGAGGTTTAGGAAGAAGCTTAAGCGCCATACGTGTGTTGTTTCTGTGTTCCAAGCTTTTCTCTGTCTTTGTAGTTTGTAGAGAGCACAAATTTTTAGGACACACCCCAAGCTTTTTCCCTCCCTTATCTTTCGCTCACCTCACTCTCTCTCTCTCCTAAAACCCTATCCCCCTCCTCTCTTTCCCTCCACCCTCTTTAAATTTATTATTAATTTCCAAAACTTTATAGACATTTGTGAATTGGACTTGATTGCTAAAATTTGTCATCTCGAGGACCAAATTTGCAAATGAGCGAAAAAATCAGGGACCAATACAGTGGTACAATTACTTATGATAAAAGATAAATTGGCGATTCATTGTTTACATCTTTTATGTTAATTAAATAAATAATATATTTTTTCTTGTTTAGTATTTTTTTTTAATAACCTTTTGATTAAGTTTTCCTAGTTTTTATTGAGCACAGATTTTGTAAATTCATTCTCTAAGTTTGATAGGTTAAATTGATAAAAAGAAATTTTGAAGGAAAAAAAAAAGTATAAATTCAAAATTTTGGACTGCAATTTTCCTAATACTCTGGAATAGAGTGTCATGATTAGTTTTCCCTCAAGTGTAATTTTTTTCCTTTGAATCAAAATAAGAATTTCTTTCATTAATCAAATAAGAAGAGCGTTACAATCACTAATTAATATGAAATCAAATTCCAACATGCCCTAATAAAATTATTAGATTCTAATAAAGATTAGGGAGAAAACACGTACGTATAAAAATGTAAAATTAGAGTTATATGAGAAATTCTTTTTTTAAAATTATTTTCTATCTCCTAATTATATTAGCTCTTTGACCGATATTATAACGAAATTTGTAAAAATTGATCTTCAATACGATACAATCTACTAAATTTAGATATCAAAAGTTTCAGATTAAAAATAAAACCGCACAAATTCATATTATAATAACAATAATACTAATAAAAACAACGAACAAAGATTATTGAATTAGGAAAACAAAATAAAAAGAAAAAGTAGTATTGCAAAAATATATATCTAATTTTTCTTTTTTTAACTGCAAAAATATTTTTTGCCTAATTTGTCAAAATTAAGAAAATGAAATAAAATCAAAAGAAAAAGAAAAAGAAGAAAGAAGAAAGAAGCTTTTCTAAAAGAATAAATCGAGTGAAAATCCCTCTTCTTCTCCACTCTCTCTCTCTCTCTCTCTCGAATACTTCTCCAAAATCATAAAGCATAAGTTTGATTTTGGATTTGACCCGTCCGCACAGGGATTTGATTGCTCAAGTGCATAATGGGTCTGGTTAATCCCAAGCTCAAGGCATCTGTCCCACTAGAGAGTTGGCTATTCAGGTAAACTTTTTCTATTCCTATCTTTTATTTATTTTTTATTTTTTTGTTGGCTCGTGCTTCTGGATTTGTAGAGCTAGTGTTGATGGAGGTTTTATCAACAATAAATTTAGAAAAAATCGAGAGATGTGACTCGTATAAATTGAAGCAATAAATCAAAGCAAATAAGGAGAGAAGGATTTATAGTGGTTCGGCCCCGAAAAAGATGAGCCTACGTCCACTGTTTTTCTACTATTTTCTGAATAATAACGAACACTCAAGATTACAGTCTCGTCTGGAAATTGGGAAGACTGAAAAGCTACTGAGAATACTAAAAACGACTACTCAAAGCTTGGAATACTCTAGACTTGAATACCTAAAACTTGGAATACCCTTCAGAACATTAAGTCCCCTTTATATAGGCAAAGGTAACCTTATGTCCCTAGGATCCTTATGTCTCTAGGATCCTAATGTCCCTAGGATCCTAATTGTATAAACGGGTAACTATACAATTGGGTAACGTAAATTAAGTAACAATATAATTGGATAACTATTCAAAACGGATAACTAGTTGATCACAAATAGGAGACTTCAGTTTCCCTTTCCTTGTAGGTTTCCTTTATAGCATTTACTTGTTTCCCTCTTCTTGTAGGTTTCCTGTTTGACAAGGCAAACTGCACGGAGAAGGTCGCACAAAACCTGTGGAAGAGGTCGCATATAACCATCACGGAGGAGGTCGCATATAACCTTCACGGAGGAGGTCGCACATAACCCTTATGCGACCTTAGGATTTTAGACCGCACAACAATTGCCCCCCAGCTCCATTAGTTCTTTAGGACGAAATGGAGCTTCCAATTACCGTGCGACCCTAAACACGTAATGTCATAACTTAAACTTGAGGTCTGAATAGTCGAAGATCCTCCAGATTCCAAATCTCATCTCTTAAGATCACGCGTATCTTTTTTTCTGTCAGAACTGAACACGTGTAGCCTTTTATAAGATAGAGCGAAATTCGAGGAAGTCTGATTGATATCAACCGTCACTCTTTTGAAACCAAATCATTTCAAATTTTAAACAATCCTAACTTTTCGGATAGAACCAAATCACGTGCAATCCTCAGCCTTCAGATTTAAAATTCAAATCCTCTGATCTACGGCTGTGATCTACCGGTTCCTAGGTTATAAATATCAAAAACCATCCCATCCTGTTTCATCTTACTGTTCCTCTCAGAAAACATTAGAAATCTCAGAGAACCCTAGCGCCGTTTCATCTCCCAGCTCGCTCTGATCACCGCTTCTTCTCCGACGAAGTTTTGAATCGACTCAAACCTTCTTCTCCTGAAGAAAGGTCAGTATGTCTTCTCTTACTTCTTCCATTCTTGAAAATAACTTCAATCTTTGGGAATAAACTCATTTCACCGAAGTGAAACGAGAGATTTTTTTTATACCTCCCCTTTTTCAGTCTGTAGAGTAGAATTACTAGATATCACTTAGAAATGATCCCATGAAAAGAATTTCTAGGGTCTGATACCCTATTTTATTCTCACTGAACTGATTGTTCATTTACTGATGAACTGCTCGAACACTTTCTGATGAACTGCTCGAACATTTTCGGATGAACCCGTAGACCATTTAGGAATAAGCTTGCTTGTTTAGTGCAATTTTAGGATAAATACCCATAATGCTAGTATAGTGGAAATCCTCAATATCTGAATCCCTGCGTATTTCTTTTCAGATGTCTAGTAGTGAGGATTTTAGGGAAGAAAATACATTTTCTGGGGAATCTAACTCAAGTGTTAGCTCCATTAACCTTGAGGATTATCTCGAGCCCGAACCTCAGATTGAAATAACAGGGGCATGACAAAGCAGTCCTCGAATAGGCGATCTTCCCCAGGATCAATGGCCCAGACACATTAGGGATGCTCCCGTATTTTCTTTTGGCTACCAGTACGTAGAGGGGAACTGGTCATGTACCAACGTTCGAACAAGCTGCACGTCGAACAAACTCAGAAAAATTGCGAGCAGCTACAAGATTGCCATCTCCCTTCGTCTGCCGATGGAATTTAACCGACCACACACTCCCCTACATGGACTTGCTTCCTTTTCTGAGGTAGTCCTCAAGTGCGGCATGCATCTCCCTCTCCATCCGTATATAAGATCAATCGTCGATTACTATGGGGTCGTCCCTTTTCAATTGACCCCTAATACTTATAGATATATGGTAGGTTTGTATATTTTGTATCATAAATTAGGTTTAGAAACCCCTACACCCGAAGAATTTGCTTGTATCTACCAAGTAAAGTCAAATCCGTCAGATCTCAGCTTCTTCTATGCGAGCAAGTGGTCAAATCAAGCAATAAAAACGATCTACGGGGTTCGCAACAACATGGGAAAATGGAAAAATTCATTTTTCCATTTTGACTATGCAGCTAACGGCTTCTTTCAAAATCCTGGTAGGTAGTCTTCCAATTTATTGCCTTGTTTATATATTTATCTTTATACTGATCGCACTCCAATGTCATCGCAGATAATAGGGATCGACCCGAACTCTCTAGTGATCAGCTCGCAAGAGTATGTAAGATCAACGAGCTTCCAGTTAAAGAATTTAACTGGAAGGTTCTAGGCATATCGAAGAACCTGGTCGCTTGCGGTCTGATTCCAAAGGGTGCCGCGTTCCCCGACCCCCCAATTCTTTCTTCCAGGCCATCGAGCTCGAAGAAGAAGCCGAGGAAGAGGACGGACTTAGGTGCCTCGTCCTCCAGAATCAGAAAAAGAAAGGCACCGGCCACACCACCTCGCTCAGAGCCTTCATCTCCAGAGACCGTGTCCCCNAGAAGAAGGTAATCACACGCTCATTCTAATTACCTTTCTATTATGTTTCCTCGCTTACTAACATATTCTGTACAGAGATGGTCATTGGTAACGGTCTGCGAGTACCTCCATCAACTCTCGGGTCAATGGCAAAAACCAGAACACCCGAGAGTACTCCGCCATCGAAAGGGAAGGAGAAGGTCGACTACTCGAAGAAGAGAAAAGTCGCCTTCGAGGACGTCCCAGCGAGCTCGCCCCCTCCACAATCGTCTCAGCCAGCGAGCACTCTCGAACCTCCTACCGAGGATGCCACTTTTTCAAAACCGAACTTGGCAGATAAAGGCGACAAGCTCTTCGCACTCCTTAACCAACTACCAGAGAAGGCTGGTATGAGCGCAGCCTTTATCGACGGCTTCACGTCTGAAGAGGGTTGGGAGCGAATGAAGCGACGTTCCGCCAAGGTCGCTTTCGGATCTGCAATGAGGATACTGGCCAATGTAAGCTTCTTAATTCTCCACTATTTTGATGGACTTGGAGATTTACATATTTTTTTTTTAGACTGCGGCTGCTGCTGTCCTGATGCACGATCCAGTTCTCGAATGCTTAGAGAAAGCTGAGAAAGTCGATGAAATAACTCAAGCATTCGAGAACTCGGAAAAGGCTTGGGAGGAGGAGAGAGCAAACTTCCACTCCGAGAAGCAGCAGATGCTCGAGGACCTAAACAAAGAGAAACTCGCCAAGGAAAATCTCGAGGAGAAAGTCAAAGAGCTCGAGAAGGTCGTTTCTGAGTATCCGGACCGTATGAGAGAAGCGACCTCCGAGGCGGTTCACAAAGCCATCGAAGAGTTCAAAGCGACCGAAGTCAAAGAACTCGAAGATAAGGCTAGCGATATCACCTCGTCAACCATCATCTTCAATATATTCTACAAGCATCCGGATTTTGACTTCTCCATCCTTGGCGAGGATGTGGTCGAGCTTGTGCAGAGCTGGAAGGAGGACACGACCAAGACTGGTGATGACGGTGCGAGCCCTTCCTCATGAAGTGGTCGTCTTTTTTTTTTATATTAAAACAATGCGGGCTTTGTCCCCTTTCTGTATGGACGACTTCTTTTGTTTTAATAAATATTTTTCCTTCCTTATATGCTCTTGCAAAATAGCGATAAGAAACAATAGTAATTTTAACTAAGTAGTCAATCACAAGTGATCGATCAGTACGCTTTTAGTGATTTAAATCCGACTAACTTAAAACGAGTTTTAAGCGTTAGGATAGGTTAGGTCGCTTAAGAAAACAGTTAATACGAGTGATGCAAACTCTAACTGTATTTCAAAAGTTCCATGTCAAAATAAATCATAGCAATATATCACTTCGAACAACGAATGTTATGCTTAGTTACTTTTTTGTTTGAGGAGGGAAATTGCGTAATACGACATGCTGAGGTATGAAGTGAGGAGAAAATCCTAGGATTTTAAGGAGATTCAGACGCGTCGATAAAGTGAGATTTAAACACTTCGACGATCTAAAACCCTGTCTCCTCTAAATGGATGTTTGCATAGTCCCTTAGGAAACAAGTAGGAGATAACTCTGATCCCACTGCCCCCCGAGTTTCATGGTGCCCGAAAACTGCCATAAAACTATAAATGAAGAATAGCCGAAGTAATAACCGAGTTGATGAAGCAATAGCCGAAGTAATAACCAAGTTGATGAAGTAATAGCCGAAGTATTATTTAATATTAATGAAGAAGATACAATAGGTTGTTGATGATATCATGAAGAATCATTGATAATAACGACGAAGCTGTTCAGCATTCCAGGCATGCTCGAACTTTTGTCCACCGATGCAAGCTAAATTATATGTTCCAGGTCGAATGACATCATCAATAACATAAGGGCCTTGCCAAGAAGGATCGAACACACCGGTACCATGCTCTCTATTATTAGGTAGGACTCGTCGAAGGACAAGATCTCCAACTTTAAAATGTCTACCCTTGACTTTGGAATTATAATATCGAGCAGTGTGTCGTTGGTATGATGCAATTCGGAGCTGAGATTGTTCACGCCGCTCTTCTAAAAGTTCGAGTTCAACTCTCAGCAATGCATCATTCTGTTTTTGCTCATAAACAGATCGCCGCAGGGAGCCCGCACCAATTTCAACAGGAATCATCGCTTCATATCTATAAGCCAAGGAGAATGGACTCTCTCCTGTAGTAGTTCGTTGTGTGGTGCGATAAGCCCATAATACTTCTGGAAGTACTTCTGGCCAAGCTCCTTTATGCTCCTCCAGCTTTGTCTTTATATTTTGCTTGATGTATTTTGTTTATCACTTCGACCTGCCCATTGGCCTGTGGATGAACAACGGCGGAGAAGCTCTTTTTGATACCCAAATTATTGCAGAAATCACGGAACTCGTCGCAATCGAACTGTTTTCCATTATCAGAAATTATGGTATGTGGTATATCATAACGACAGATTATAGATTTATAAACGAAATCTATCATTTTCTTCGCGGAGATGGTACTCAAGGCTTCGGCTTCTGTCCATTTTGTAAAGTAATCGACTGCGACCACCGCATACTTCAAACCACCTCGCGCTAATGGAAGCATCCCAATAATATCAATTCCCCACACAGCAAATGGCCATGGACTAGTCATTAAAGTTAAAGGTACATGTGGTTTTCTAGAAATGGTCGCAAATCGCTGACATTTATCACATTTCCTAGCAAATTTCAATGTATCCTTCTTCATAGTCCGCCAAAAATACCCTTGTCGAAGAATCTTATTTGCGAGCGCCTGCCCCCCAGAATGATTCCCACATATTCCTTCGTGAATTTCCCTCATGATATAGTGTGCTTTTTGATCATTGACGCACAATAATAATGGCGAGCTGAAACTCCTTCGATAAAGTTGCTCATCCTGGATGATATAACGAGCCACTTTCATGCGAAGCCACCTTGCATCGTCTATATTTTCAGGGAGATCGCCGTTTTGTATATATCGCATTATGGGGTCTATCCACGATAGTTCCTCATCGACTGGCATAATCACTTGGGGTTCGACCTCGATGCTCGGTGAGATAAGAAATTCCACGGGAACTACTTTCAATAACTCTGCATCCTTCGTTGAAGCGAGCTTAGTGAGTGCATCTGCCCGGGTGTTTTTAATGCGAGGAAGAAGCTGTATGTCATACGTGCTGAACGTTAAGAACAACTATTGTACCTTCTTCAAATAGGCCATCATTCTTTCTCCTCTCGCATGATAATCACCCTTAACCTGATAGACGACCAGCTGGGAGTCACTATATACTTCGATTGCTTCGACCTTCATTTCCTGTGCGAGCTTTAGTCCAGCTATCAGTGCTTCGTATTTGGCTTCATTATTTGAAGCTAGGAATTTGAAGCGAAGCGCATAATGAATATTGTGCCCTTCAGGACTGATTAAAACTATGCCCGCACCTACTCCATTCTCGTTCGATGACCCGTCAACATAAAGTTTCCACAACTTTGATGAATCTGAGGCAGGTTTCTCGAGTACTCCCGTGGGAAGATCGACGTCGTATGTAAATTCTGCGATAAAATCTGTGAGGGCTTGACCCTTTATAGCAGTGCGAGGTTAAAAATTGATGTCAAATTGACTCAATTCAACAGCCTACTTAAGTAGCCGCCCTGACATCTCAGGTTTCTGTAAGACCTGTTTCAGTGGGAAATTCGTGAAAACCCGGATGGAGTGAGCATGGAAGTAAGGTCGAAGCTTTCTCGATGCAATGACGAGTGGCAGTGCCAATTTTTCCATCTCTGGATACATGGTTTCAGCGTCAAGTAATCTCTTACTCACATAATACACAGGTCGCTGAATATTTGACTCCTCGCGAATTAATGCGGCACTCGTTGCATACTTAGAAACAACGAGATATAGGTACAATTCTTCTCCCGGATTTGGCTTCGACAAGAGTGGAGGGGAACCCAAGTGTTTTTTCAATTCTTGGAACGCCTGCTTGCATTTCTCCGTCCACTCGAATCTTTTTGATCCCTTCAACCCTCAAAGAAAGGTTGGCATTTATCGGTTGATCTGGATACAAACCGACTGAGAGCAGCTTCTCTTCCTGCTAGGCTTTGCACATCTTTGGGTTTACGAGGAGACTGCATATCAATTAACGCCTGTATCTTCTGAGGATTTGCTTCAATCCCTCGCTGGTTGACCATAAAACCCAGAAATTTTCCAGATCCCACCCCAAATGCACACTTCTAGGGATTTAGCTTCATCTGGTATCTCCGCAAGATTTTGAACATCTCATCAAGGTGTTTGATGTGATCTTCAGCTTTCTCCGACTTGACCAGCATGTCATCGACGTATACCTCCATTGTCTTGCCAATTTGTTTTGCAAACATCATATTGACAAGACGTTGGTAGGTTGCTCCCGCATTGATAAGTCCGAAGGGCATCTTTTTATAGAAATATAACCCTCGATCAGTGATGAACGAGGTGTGTTCTTCATCCAGCTCGTACATGGGGATTTGGTTGTATCCTGAATACGCATCCATGAAACTTAAAAGTTCATGCCCCGACGTCGCATCTACAAGTTGATCAATTCTCGGAAGAGGGAAGCTGTCTTTAGGACATGCCTTGTTGAGATCGGTAAAGTCAATACAGGTTCTCCACTTCCCATTAGGTTTTTTCACCAAGACCGGATTTGCAAGCCAGTCAGGGTAAAAAGATTCTCTTATGAACCCAATCTCGAGCAATTTCTCCACCTCTTCCTTTAGTGCGACGTAACGTTCTGGATTCATGGCCCTTCTCTTTTGTCGCACAGGATTTTTTGAAGGATCTATGTTAAGATGGTGGGATATGATCCTTGAATCAATCCCTACCATATCCGAATGCTGCCATACAAAGACAGCCAAATTGGACCTCAGAAAAGCGATCAATGAAGCTCGCACAGGTCCTTGAATCTCCGTTCCAATCTTCAAGGTCCTGGAAGACATATCGAATGATAAATCTTCCAGGTCTTCAACGGTCCAGTTTTGACTTCATCAATTTCTCGAGGATCGAAGACTTCACTGATCGTTTCGATTGACGCTTTCACTGACGATTCGACTGACGCTTTGCTCGCTGCTTCAGCTGACGTTTTATCCATTACCACGACTGATGCTTTGTCTACTGCCACGACTGACACTTCATCTGCGGCCACGATTGACGCTTCATCTGCTGCCACGACTGACGTTTCATCCGCTGCCACGACTGACGCTTCATCCGCTGCCACGACTGACGCTTCTTCTGGCAAATGGACCATCATTGTGCGGGACATCGCATCTTTTGCTGCGAGTTTCAGCGAGTTGTTATAGCAAGTCCTCGCATCATACTGATTTCCTCGCACCTCGCCTACCCCATGTTGGGTCGGGAACTTCATTGTTAGATGATAGATCGAGGTGACAGCTCGAAGTTCCCTTAATGTTGGTCTTCCTAGAACAGCATTGAAGGCAGATGGGCAATCTACCACCAAAAACTGGGTCATTATTGATGAAACCCTTGGAAAGGTCCCAATGCTGACCATCCGTTCAATCATGCCCATAGGCATCAGGCTGTCACCAGTAAAACCATAGAGGGGAGTGGCGGCAGGCTTCAGGTCGCTCTCATTTAGCCCCATCTTTTTGAAGGCATCGAAGTACAGGATGTCCACAGCACTTCCGTTGTCGACCAACACTCGCCACAACTGTGTGCTTCCACAGTTAATTTTTACGACCAGCGCGTCATTATGCAGATAATGGACTTCTCTTGCATCTTGCTCTGTGAAGGTAATATCCATTTCCGGTACTCGCTGAAGCTTGCGTGGTCGCTGATCAAGGTGCATGACGTTGGTTAACGGCTGCTGTCGAGCTTCTCGTGCGTATCTATCCTGTGCTAGCTTGGAATCTCCTCCAATATGCGGCCCTCCAAAAATAGTTCGCAACTCACGCTGAATTCCTGGAGATCACTGTTGGTCTTCTTCTCGCCTTTCATCGCTCTGCCTGGTATACTGCCGCAATCGTCCCTCTCTAATCAGCCTTTCGATTTCATCTTTCAGGGCAAAGCAACTATTAGTGTCATGCCCAATATCATTGTGATATCGGCAAAACTTATTGGGGTCGCGCTTTGCCCTGTCCCGCTTCATTGGTTCTGGTTGTCAAAATCGCTCCTTCTGATTTGTGACCGCATAGATATAATCTATGGGCACGTTTAATTCGGTGTGATTATTAAACCTCATGGGAGCTTTTGAAATCTCCTGCCTTTTAGGTCTAGGCTGATTCTCACTTGCCTGTTCATTATTCCTCTTGTTTTTCTTATTACCGCCATTGTCGGTGACGACCGCAAATTTTGCCGCATCTGTTTTTCCTCCTTTTTTAGTCTTTTGAAGATTCTCTCGTGAAGATTCTAACCTTAGATGTCGACCGACTCTTCGGTAGAAGTTTTCGAGAGTTCTACACTCTCGTTCAAGCAATTCTTCCCAGAGCTTTGTTTCTGGTCGCACCGCGGCCATCATAAGAGTAAGAACTCCTCCTTCAGGGGAGTTGTTGACCTTCGCTAGCTCCGAAGTGAATCGATTGAGATAAGACCGTAGAGTCTCATCTGGACCTTGCCGGATTGCGGACAAACTGACAAGCGGAACAGTGAAATTCTTCGCAACCTGAAATTGTCTCAAGAACGCTGTCTGTAGTTGTTGCCAGGACAAGATTGAACCGGATTTAAGTCCTCGAAACCACTTCTTTGCCGCTCCTGAGAGTGTTACAGCGAAACATCTGCAGCGTGCATGATCACTAACCCGATGAAGTTCCATCAAGTCGCTGAAGTGATCCATATGGTCCTGTGGATCAGTCTTTCCATCAAAAGTATTGATAGTGGGAAGTCTGAATCTGGTGGGAAGGGCTGCAGCTCGAACCTCCTCGCTGAATGGCGACTGGCGATAGCCATCAGCGAGCTCATCGTCCCATCCAGCAAGTGCATCTAATGCGATCCTTAAATTGTGAACGTCGACGTTCAGAGGGAAAGCATCATTCCTTGCTGGTGGTAAAAGCGACCGTTCGTTATCCTGTTTCACAGCGGGCTGGTCAGGTAGAGTCTTCTGCGACCTATGAGAGGAATTCAATGACATAGTGCGACGAGACCGGCTGTGGTCGCTATGATGCGATACAGATCGATCATGACCATGTCGTCGCTCCATATACTGTCTTAGGTCTGCAGGATCTTGTCTCGACTCCCTGCTGATTCTTTCGAAGACACTTCTCGATGGTCATCCTTGCTCGCTGCTCAAGCGATCCTGGCTATTAGTGGATTTACGAGAAGGTTGTATGCGATCACGGTTCGTACTTGAACTCTCCGTACGAGATTCTGGAGGCAAGTCTGCGACCTTGCCTTTCCCTTTGGAGATGCGTTCTTCATGACGCTCTTGCTGAGTTCTGGGCTGGCCGCGTCTTCTCGTCTCGAGGATCTGTATTCCTTTCTTAGGTAATTGAGCAGGACGTTCTTTGGGACGTTCATGTTGTGGTGGGGTCACCATCTGCCCTTCAGCAAGTCGTCGCAGGGTGTCATTGATCTGGTTAGTGACTTGCTGAAGGTTCACAAGCGTTTCCTCCATGCGATCCTCTCTCTAGGAAAGGTTCTCTATTGCCATCATAGTAGGCTGATCCGGAGCAGGGGTTGCATGTGTAGCAGCGGTACTTTGAGGTTGGATTTGGCTAGTTCCGGTGACTCTGGTAGTGTTTCTAGTGTTTGCCATTATTGAAGAGGTGGAATTTGACAAATTTTTCTGCCGGAATAGCCCTCCTTCTAGCGTCAATTGTTGATGGAGGTTTTATCAACAATAAATTTAGAAAAAATCGAGAGATGTGACTTGTATAAATTGAAGCAATAAATCAAAGCAAATAAGGAGAGAGGGATTTATAGTGGTTCGGCCCCGAAAAAGATGAGCCTACGTCCACTGTTTTTCTACTATTTTCTAAATAATAACCAACACTCAAGGTTACAATCTTGTCTGGAAACTGGAAAGACTGAAAAGCTATTGAAAATACTAAACTTAGACTACCCAAGACTCGGAATACTCTAAACTTGAATACCTGAAACTTTGGAATACTCTTCGGAACATTAAGTCCCCTTTATATAAGTAAAGGTAACCTTATGTCCCTAGGATCCTTTTGTCCCTAGGATCCTAATTGTATAAACGAGTAACTATACAATTGGGTAACGTAAATTAAGTAACAATATAATTGGATAACTATTCAATTATGGATAACTAGTTGATCAAAAATAGGAGACTTCAGTTTCCTTTTCCTTGTAAGTTTCCTTTATAGCATTTACTTGTTTCCCTCTTCTTGTAGGTTTCCTGTTTGACAAGGCAAACTGCACGGAGAATGTCACACAAAACCTGTGGAAGAGGTCGTATATAACTATCACGGAGGAGGTCGCATATAACCTTCACGGAGGAGATCGCACATAACCCTTATGCGACCTTAGGTTTTTAGACCGCACAACAGCTAGTAATTTATAAAGGGCATTTGTTATTTGTAATTTATAAAGGGCATTTGTTATTTGTTATTTGTTATTTGTTATTGATCGCAATAGAGTGTTTTTGAGACCTGAACCAAAAAAGTGAACTTGTTTTCAAGTGAAATCATTTTCTTCACTGTCCTTTTGATTAGAATGAAGTGGACTTTTAGTAGCTTTGGTTTGACAAATTTAATGGATTTGGCAGCAGTTGGAGGGTTGTTCCACGCATTTATATTCCCATCAACAAACGGCCACCGGCGTCTGCTCAAATAGTAATTGGGGATAGTAATGTGGAGATTCTTGTTTTTGATAAGGCTGATCACATGCTAGTAATTGGATTTTTAACTCTTATGCTTGATGATTTTGGAGAAGGATTCGAGGAGGGATTTTTACTTAATTAGTTTTTTTTTTCACAATTTTTAAAATTGCAATATTCCCGACACATGTCCCCCGATTTTTAACTGAAAATTTTGACTATTACAACAAAAATAAATAGAAAGTTCTTCGCTGTCAAAAAACAATATACATATAATTATAAATTTTGAGTAAATGAATAGACTTCGGCCGTAATTCACTCTAAAAATTATTCAAAGGGAGGTGGGATTCGATCGTTACAGAAGGTTTCAAGTAAGAATGTGCTAGCCATTATAGCTTTGCTTTATGCTTATTGATAATGTATTTGCTAAAATGACACCCCCTTTTTCAGACCGTAAATATTTAGTTAATGCCAATTAGGATCGTACAGAATTT
>JXTB01000662.1:133441-144624 GCA_002914805.1 Parasponia andersonii
ATTGGTTTTCAAATCAGATCTTCCACTGTACGATTTTTTTTTTTTTTTTTTTAAATTTCTTCTCTGTGAAGTGAACATATTTGCTATTCAGTAAAAACCAAAAATAAAGTCTTTTTTTTTGAAAAAATTAGTTCCACGTTATTTTTTTTTCTTTTTTAATTAAACTTATCACCATATCACTTTTTTACAATGAATTCTTAGTGATCTTAATAGATTTTTAAATGATTCTTGAAGTCGATAGTGATCTTGATAGATTCTTGATGAATTTTTGATGAATTCTTAAAATTTTTTAGACATTGACAGTAATCTTAACAAGTTCTTAATAAATTTTTGATAGATTTTTGATAATTTTGATAGATTCTTGATGAATTCTTGACGTCAGTGGTGATTTTAACGGATTCTTGACGTATTTCTTTTATGAATCCTTGATATAGTGATTAATTTTTTTTTCAAAAAGTGATAGAATCTAATAACGGTGGTAATTTAGTTAAATATTTGAAAAAAATAGTGGTCGCCTACTTAACTTTTTTTTTTTGGTTTTGCTTGAAAGAAACAAAGAGCAAATGTTGACCTTAATTTTGGATTTCCAATCCAGTCAATATAATTGTTTGCGATGAAAATCTTATCGAAAATACCATAAACTAAACAAAACCCATGCTAGAAAAAAAATGAACAAAAATTGTCTTTTAATTCCATCTTGTTGCTTAACATTTGCTGATAAAATCCTTCAAAAAATAGTAGCTATACAGTATTAGTTACAGAGACTGGATTGATCATTATTGTTATTTTCTATTGATGAACAAAATATCCTAAAGAATTTTTAAAAGAGATTGGACATAGAACGCCTAGTTTATGATTTCTAATTTTAATATAGTGGGGGGGTGTGACCGTCAAGAATGGATTATCAAAAGTTTAATTAATAGTTTATTTGATCGTACATTTTAGTTTTTTCACTTTGGGATAAATGCATATTTTTTTTTTAAAAAAATGTGATGCTTTTATGTAATTTGAGAGTGCAAATATGAGCCTCTAGTATTAAAAGTTCATTATCCCTTACTTTCATTGGAAAAATCAATGTTACCCTTTATTTAAATTAAAAAAATTAGAGCGATGTCCATTTTTAATACTTTATTTTAGCAAATGTATTTTTTTTTTTTAAATAAACGGCTTGAGATCCACTTATATAATATCTTTAGTTTATAACTGAGATTATTAGTTTCTGTACTCGGTAAATTATGTCTTACTCTTGGTCTCTATAGGCTGGCAGACATACTACCAATTTTGCTACAATTTTTGAAAAATAAACATTCATTTAAAATAGACCGAAAATTTGGCTATTTTGGTAAGACGAACTTAAGTATAGTGTTCTATTACAAATAGTAGTTTTAAAATTCAACTTTGGCATATAGAAGTTAAATAAATATATATATATATATATATATATCAGTTTTTTGGTTTTTTAACCAAAAATACCACTATTATTATTTTAAACGTCAACAAGTAGTCAATTAAAACTCAGCCACTCAGTTAACTAAAACTCAGTAGTAGATAAATCATAAACCAATTCGTTGAAAAAACTCAGTCATATAGTGCATCAACCAATTTGGGAAAAATTAGTGGCTGAGTTAGAATTTTACGATATTGCTAAAACGAAAGAATAGAAGAAAAATTTAAAACCACTATGGGTAAAAACTTACCATATCAAACTGCTACTTGCTACTGAGCCTAATTTCCTACTTTAATTTATGGAAACAATTATCTTCTTTGTAGTTGGTTTTGTATATTTTCATAAATAAAAGTGGTGCTTGCGATGAAATATCTATCATTTCTTTTTCCTAATGAATCCATTACTTCCTATTAGGACTATCTTGAAAGTGATGTTCTCAACAAATTTTATTGTTTCTAAAAAGAAAATAACTTTTTATCGAGGAAATTTGATTTTATACGATAACATTTCAAAATAAAAAAAAAAACAAAACAAAAAACAAAAATACTAAGAATCTTGGATTCTAAATTTTTTTGAAAAAAAAATCCCGAATGTATTAAGAGAAACTATTTTTGAAAATATTCATAAAAATATCATTTTGTTTACTAATTAATGAAATATTTGAGATAACCGGTCAAGTTACTTAAGTAACAAGACTAGTTATCTCAAATAACTCAATTGGTTATTGGGAAAAAGATATTGGGTATGATTTTAGGGAAAATATTTCCCCAAATACAGTCCTGCCCAATATACTATTTATTGTACGACCATTTTTAGAAAAATATCATTTTTTAAAGTATGATTATATCGATGAATTGCTCTTTTTTATTTCCGTTTCTAAATCATTTCTATTTTCTGGGATTAAGGGCAATAACTTTTTCTCTTAAAATTGTATATCTCTAAGTTTTTCTCCTCAAATTATTTGAACTTTCTTTATTCTTAAAACTTTCTTCCAAAGATTTATCTCCTTTCCGTTGAAACTCGATCTAGTTCATCTTATTCTCCATTAAATATCCAACATGGTCGAAACCTGAGCAAGTTTGTATTCCTCTGTTACAAAATCGAAGGACATTGTTGTAATCAATAGTAAAGAAACTCCTGAAAAATAGTCATAATCTTCTCTAAAAGAGCCCAAAGCTTCTAGTAAACCTATTAAGCAGGTTGTACCTATAAAGAATGAAGTTTCTTATGGAAAATTATCCCAAAATCGATCTAAATCACCGGCTAAGAGGCAATATTTATCCGTTGAAATATATGATGTTTCAAATCTCAAGTTATTAACTTTGCTAACCTTCTTATTTTTTGGCACTTCCTTATTGGTTTCTGGTGGTTACAAATTTGGCTTTAAGATATTTTATTTCTGGTTTTCTCAAGAGTTATTTTAAATATTTTTTTTCCTTCAGTTTATAGCAGAGAAAATAATTAAATATATGGTTTTCAACTAAAGCCAGATTTACTTTTTAATTGATTGAAAACTACTTTGTTGAATGTTTCAGCCATTGTTTATGACCTAGATAAGTTCTAAGTTGTATAAAGTAGCTCTATTCTCAGACCTTTTTTTTTTCCCTTAATAACATTCTCAACTAATTTAATAGGATAGTTTGTGTTTTATGGTTTACTATTACTCCATAATGCGATATAGATCATTAAGAAAATATACTAACTTAGTTAGATCTTACTCAAATGAGATATCTGCTAAAACGTAACTGAGGCTATTAGTTTGGGTGTGCAAGCAATGCAGATAGCCAATTTTTTCTTAGTAATTTTTGTTGCATTTGATTTGGGCATATAACCATTATTCAGATTTCTTCTTTACGAAAGAATTTAGAAAAAATAACTATAGTAAATCTTAGTCTTGTAGTGGTTATAAAAAACAATTTTTTGACATCTTACATTCTTGGGTTCATTATACAAGTAAACATGTAACCAATTTTTTTTGTTTGTATTATATAATTCTTGTACAATGCACATGCATTTAAACTTATTTTATAGGGTTCTCCATTTGGATTTTTTTTGTAGTTAATATGCGTTGCTATGTATATCCATTAATTTTTTTGAATAATTTTATGCATCTTCAGTCGATATGAATGGTCCTGATACTTAGAAATTATCATTCTAGTTTCTATAAAGAGCACTTGAAGAATAAGGATATAATTCAAATTTGGCTATTAGAAGTTTGAATGAGCTTTGTCTTTTAGTGCTTACTACATGCACATTAGATGTAGCAGTAGAAGGAAATTCAACTCCAATCATAAAGTAACTAAAATTGAATGATATTTTGTATTATAAAATACAACAATAACGCACATATAAGTGGTATTTCTCCTTGTACTAGATTGAGTGATATTTTGTTATCGATGCAACCACGAAGCTTTTGTAAGTCTGACTTTGATTGGTTGGGTAATATGTAAGTCAACTATGGCTACATTGAAGATGCCCGCTTGATGTTTGATAAAATATCTATGAAAGATTTGCTTTCTTAATTTATTTTTAAAAGTAATAGCTTTATTGATATTTTAGAAGATATTCGTATAGAACAAAATAGATAGTTGAAACTAACTTGAGAAACCAAATTGGTTATTAATATTTTTTTTTTCTTTTAATGAAATGTTTACTTGTTGCAATTGGTACCAAGAACTAAATTGGTTTCCATTGGTAACTATAAACCAATCTAATAATTAGTTACAGATTTGGTTATAGAAAAAGAAACTAATTTGAGAAACCAAATTGGTACTTACACTTTTTTTAAGCAAAATATCTATATAGAAGTAAATCACAAGAAACACAAAGATTTCTTAAAAACTACAAAGGTTTCTTGGAAATCAATTTTTTTTTTTGTTTTTTTTTTGCAAAATGTCTTGTACGTAAGTAAATTACAAAAAATCAATTAGGTTGCCTTTTAGTAAAATACCTTTTATGAAAATATTTACAAGAAACCAATTTGATTTCGTTTTAGTGAAATGCTTTTTATATAAGTAAATCACTAGAAACCATAAAGTTTTCTTGGAAACCAGTTTGTTTTCCTTTTTTTGCAAAATACGTTGTGCGTAAGTAAATCACAAGAAACCAACTTAGTTTTTTTTTTAGTGAAATGTCCTTTAAGTACATCACAGGACACCGCAAAAATTTCCTAGAAACCAATTCGGTTTCCTTTTGGAGAAATATTTTTTATATAAGTAAATTATAGGAAACTACAATGATTTATTAGAAATCAGTTTAGTTTCTTTTTAGCAAAAAGTCATATACTTATGTAAATTACATGAAACCATAAAGGTTTCCTAAAAATTAATTTAGTTTTATTTTAGCGAAACACTCTTTATCTAAATAAATTATAGGAAACTCCAAAGATTTCTGAAAACCAGTGTGGTTTCCTTTTAGTGAAATACCCTGTATATAAATAAATCACATGAAACTATAAAGATTTTTAAGAAACCAATTACTTTTTTTTTTTTTAGCGAAATATATTGTATGCAAGTAAGTCACAAGAAAATTTTTATAAAGGTTTCCTAGATACTAGTTTAGTTTCCTTTTAGTGAAATACCTTCTATGTAAGTAAATCACAAGGAACCGCAAATATTTCCTAGAAATAATGTGGTTTTCTTTTAGAAAAATACTATGTATGTAAGTAAATTACAAATAACCACAAATGTTCCCTGGAATGAGTTTGGTTCCCTAGAAATTATTTAATTTCTTTTTAGCGGAATATCCTGTATGTTAATAAATCATAGAAAATCATAAAATTTTTATCGAAACTATTTTGGTTTCTTGTAGCTTTCAGGAACCCAATTTGATTTATGTGCAGCAGAATGTCTTGTATATAAGTTAATCATAGGAAATCTGATGGGCTCCTAGAAACCAGTTTGAAAAATAAATTGAAAAAGCAGTGAAAAATCGAAAAAGAAAAGAAAATGAAAAACGAATTAAAAAGGAATGAAAAGGGGAAAAAAAAAGAAAAAAGATTGAACAAATAAAAAATAAAAAAATAAGGTAAAAAGCAGAAAAGGAGTGAAAAATCAAAAAGGAAAATAAAATTGAAAAAGGATGGAAAGAAAAA
The DNA here is from genome assembly GCA_002914805.1 of Parasponia andersonii. Classification (NCBI taxonomy): domain Eukaryota; kingdom Viridiplantae; phylum Streptophyta; class Magnoliopsida; order Rosales; family Cannabaceae; genus Trema; species Trema andersonii. The sequence goes on from JXTB01000662.1 coordinate 138,982, forward strand.
AAAAAAGCAATAAATAATGATATTGAATAGAGTGGGAGTCAAAAAAGTATCCCACCATCATGCTAATTATGCTTTTAACTTTCTTTTGACGGGTAAAATATTTGAAGCTTTTCATATGCATTATTTATCAAATTGCCACCGCTTTTTCCATTTCAAGAATATTTAGAAAATGCTCATTTTAGGTCTACGGGATTTTAATTCTTATTTTTGGTATTCTTTTTTAAAAAATAGGTATAAATGTCCTAAATCCTTGGTTATTCTAAGTAACCTAACTAGTTATCTTGATTATTTCTAAAAATATAAATTTCAAAGCAAATAAAATGGTATTTTTTTAAATAAACTTTCAGAGATATACTGTTCTAAATATTCGGAATTTCTCAAAAACTTCAGCCCATTTGGGTTTTGTCAATTTTTTGGACTTTGGACGTGGATTTTTGTAAAATCCCCTTTTCATTTCCCTCCCCGAATCAGATCGTCTAAGTTAATTGGGCCGAAATTGGGTCACGCGTTGACTCAAACAGCTCAACACTGTAGTTGAATGAGTATTTATAAGAAGATATGGTCGTTTTCTTCAGATGATTTTTTAAAAAGGTCCTTTTTTACACCTCTTTGATGAATGACCGTTTTTATAATTTATTTTGATAAATGACCGTTTTTAATTTGATCTATCTTTTTACAAAATATCTCAATTTTTTATGAAATAAATCAATTTTTGAAAAATTAAATCAATTTCTAAAAAAATAAATCAATTTTCATACAAATAGATCAAAATATTTTGATATAAAAAATATGAAAAACGGTCATTTTTTAATAATTTTTGAAAAACAATCATTTTGTAAACTATCATCCAAAATTAAGCCATTTTGAGAAAAAATCCTAATTGAAATTTTAACATTTCTTAGAGAAAACACTATGTTTGATAGGATGGAGGGAGAACAAGAAGGATTGGGAGGTTATGAGGGATGTACAGTGTAAAATAGGGAAAAGAATGTCACAATCCCTTTAGTCCTTTGGCATAAAGCGTGGAAGATGGGAATGATGTGAAGTAGTTATTAATAAAATTACGATATTATCTATTTTATTATTTTTTTTAATAACTTTTATGGAGAATAATTTTGTCAATTTACTCCAACATTTTCTCACCTCTTTCTCTAATCCTGGATTGGTTTTGATGGGCCCAAGGGAAGTCCTAATCCCTCCCCATCTCCCTTACCTCTTTTCATCCCTTCGTCCAAATAATGGATTTGACCTCTCCTCCAACGCTTCTAGCTCCTATCAAACATAGTCTAAAAAAAGGAGTTTCAGTGTAGAATGTGCACGAAAGAGAAATAGATAAGTTTATGAGTTTTTTTTGCCCCACATGACATTTAAGGACACTTTTTAGGTAGCCTTTTAAAACTATCATAAATATACATATTTTTTGGAGTTATTTATAAAAATTCTACCTAAAATAAATATATTTATACATCAAATGTATACTGAAAAGAGAAACTTAAGTGGATAACTAATATTTTAAATTTGATTAAGAAGATATCTACTTTTTAAATATTATAGCTAAATGTTTAAATATATATGTTTTTACACTTTATAGATTTATTTATCCACTAATTTCAATTAATATATTGAGTAAATAAATTTTTACACTTGGTATATAATATTTTAAGCATAAACATATAACAAGATATTTTTTATAACATTTAAAAACGGACATTGACTTAAATTGAGTTCAAAATTCGATCATTTTGCTATAAAACTCTACTAAAAAGGTTGTGAAACTATGAAAATGAAAAGCCGGTATTGGTGACATATAAGGCCAAAAAAAAAAAATTAGGAGGTCCTGGGCCTAATTTTCACTAAAATTTATAACTAGCAGTAAAATAAAAATAAAAATTGCCAGTCATAAAATTTTTTAGAGTCCTACTTATCCTGAAATATAGTCGTACAAAAGTGCTTCTTCTCAAAATGGCGGACTTTTGAGTCATTGTTTAATAAATGTCCATTTTTCAGACACTCTCACAAAATGGCCGGGTATATCAGTTTTTTAATATAGTAAAGTCAAATATATCAGTTTTTAAAAAAATTGAAAAATTGTTATACTCAGTATAAAAATTGGCATATTGATGCATAAAAATTGATCTATTGATGCATAAATTTGATAATATTGCTAAACTGGCCATTTAGTGAAACGGTTAAAAAAAAATCAAATATTTAGTAAAGAGATCGGAAAAAAAGGTCATTTATTAAAAGGAAACAGAAAAAGTTAATTTCTTATGCCTTTTTCTTTTGCATTCTACACCAATATTTTTTACAATAATAGTAGTAAAGGATAATATACATATAAACATGATGTTTAATCTTTTTGCCGAAAATTCACATATTTGTTATCAGCAGTAAATTAAATATTCTACTTGTATTTTTGTGTGGAGTTTTACGTGATTCATATATAATTAAAATTAAAGTTTAAAATTATTAAGAATAATTTTATTACTTTTTAAAATCAGATAACATAAGCCAAATTAAGAATTTTTGTATGTTTGAAATTTGTTTAGATTTCTGAAAGATTATGACCCATTGATTGGTCTAAATGATTGCCTTTTACAATTTTATGTGAATAAAAAATGACAATATAAAGGGTAAAGATGTCTTCTTCAACACTTTTAAGCGTTTTTGTCACATATATGGACACAGTGAGATTTGGTTAAAAAAAAAATGAATAAAATATTTTATTTGATATTTTTCTAAAATCTATTTTTTTTTCCTGTTTAATACAAAAGCACTAAACGTTGTGGGTTTTGTTTGATATAATAATAATAATAATAATAATAATAATAATAATAAGTTGTCGTTTTAAGCAACAAACATAAAATACATAACTAGCAACAAAACTAGGAGCTAAGACTTGTATTTTTCATACAACTATGAATCTCTTAAAGAGAACAACGCGAACGAAAACAAATAACCGAAAATGAGATACCATATCATAGCCAAAATGAATTATAAGTGCTTTAGCTTTGTATTGCTAATGGTGATCATCATTACAAGTTAATACATAAAACACTAACCAACTGCATGTATAAATTATCATACAAAGATATAAATAGTTTTCCAGCAGCTACAATATATGTTTATTGAAAAACCAATAGTGACTAATCATCAGTACTTTCTGATGAAATTTAACATTTCTTGTTCTAATAGTAATTCTTCCCAACCAATAGATTCAAGTTCTAATGTACCTACTCGATCTTGTAGCACTTCCTAGTGAGACCCGTTCTTTTTTTTTTTTTTTTTCTTCCCTTCATCATACCAACTTGATGAAATCAACCAACTTGGTAAGAAACTCACAAGAGGAACCTCCTTGTCCCAAAGAAACTCTCACTTTCTCCTTCAACTCCTCAGCTCTCCTCCTAATCTCTTTTCCTTCTTCATGCACCATCAACTTTGTAATGGCGCTCTCCACTTTCCATCTCTTGAGATTCTTTTCCTCCAACTCGATTCCCACCTTCCAAACAGATGTCACAATCCTAGCATTCACTCTCTGGTCCCCAATCCTAGGCCAACAGATCATGGGCACTCCCTCATTCACGCTCTCAATAGTTGAGTTCCACCCATTGTGTGTCCAAAACCCCCCAACCGATCTGTGACCCAAGACCCTCCACTGTGGAGCCCACTGGACAACCTTACCCCTTTTCCTCGTGATCTCCAAGAACCCTTTGGGCAATAGTTCGAGCCCATTGGACCCATTGACTAAGCCAGGCCGAACCACCCATAGGAAAGGTTGGTCACTATTGGCTAAACCCCAAGCCATCTCGGCTAGTTCGCTTTTGCTTATTCTCACTATGCTTCCGGTACTCACATAAACGACAGCGTTTGGTTTTTGTGAGTCTAGCCATGACATGCAGCCGTGGTCCTCGGTATGTAATAAACTTTCGAATGAATTATTAGGTCCAAAATTATGCCCATTAATATAGTGGAGTCTTGGGCATATGGGGTAGAGTGGAGCTAGAATTTTCTCTTCGACTTTGCTGAACATAAATTTTTCGAGGCACTGAAGAGAGTTCCAGATGACCGCCGAAGCCGTCTTTGTTCCATGATCAATTCTTGCTAGAACTTCTTCTGCGGCTTTTTGGTCCGACGTGTCGAAAACCGGCATGTCCTTGGCTCTTATTAAGGGAAAATCTGCTAGTGGTAGCTCCGGTTGATCACGTTCTAAGGTGAAAACAGAACAGAGAAAAGATGCTTGAGTATAGACGTGAACATAAATGGTAGTTCCAATGTTAAATGCAATGTTACAGAAAATATTTGGTGTTGATACCACCGACTAGTAGTGCGGAACCCCTACAAAATTTGTATAGAGTAAAGTTTGGGATATTTATTTTTCTTACCACAAATTTGTACCAACGCGATATTTTATTTTTTAACCACACATTATCTCAAAATAATATTTATAGTTCTATGGTTAAAATCATGTCACATGTGGATGTATATTGAAATAATTGAGTGATAGTTTTACAATTTTCGTTAATATATATGTAAGTCCTATGTAACTGCATAATTTTCACATTAAGAAAGAACGTAGGTAGCTCATATAGTAAATTAAGCCCTAAAGAAACATACTAAGATGATTATATATAAAAGAGACAAATTCAACGACTATAAACAATACAAATTACAGACATTCAGCTAGCCCGGGACACATCACTCTTGTATGTAATTAATCTACGGTTTAAAAAAAAAAAAAATGACATGCTGTCTTTATATAGCTTTTGGATCAATCGGCGCAGTTTGAAAGTACCAAATTACTGATCAATATCGTTAATATTTTCAAACCTTTAGTATTCAAAGTAGCGCCTTTTCTGAGAAGGGAGAGAGCCAAGAAAGTTGAGGCACTACTCGTCCGCAGAACAATCCTTGGAATCTCAAGTTCGTCGGCAATGGCCGCTGAAAAGTACATGACGGCGTCATAAACAACACACGACACTGGACCAAAACACGAGACATTCGATTGCAACTTGGCCAGGCAGTCTCTCAACGGGGTTCCACACTTGTTATTGAGCACAAGCAAGTAGAGCATAACATCCCCACCAAAGGAATTGTAGGAAATATTGTTAGTCCCATCCTCATTAATATTAATGGATTGGAACAAGAACTCAGGATAGTGAGAAGGGTTTAAAGGAGGGTTTAGCTCATTTGAGGAGACGATAATGGTGATGGAAAAGCCTTTGGAGTGAAGAAGTTTGGCTAAGTGAAGCATAGGGCTCATATGGCCTTGTAAGGGACATGGGACAAGAACTAAATGATGACAATTAACTACGTTTCTTCTCCTTTTGAACTCTTTTAATTGGTTGTCCATAATGGCCTTTACCATGTAAATGTTCGTCTTATGTTTTACTCCCCATCTTTTAGCACCCTTTTATAGACTTTTATTTCCATTTTGGGAAACTAAGATGAGGATAAACGCAGAATAAAGTGGTTGTCCTTCTTATTTCCGTTTTTTACTACAACAACTTGGACCACGGCCAGTACGTATCAATTTTAGGGACCCTTTGTTTATATGCTTGGTACATCAAATTAATGTTGATATTGATATAAATTCCCACGTAAGATCACATGCTTGTGTTTCGATCGAGCAAGACATGAATGACT
>JXTB01000662.1:175621-194172 GCA_002914805.1 Parasponia andersonii
CTTTTTCTTTTTGTTTTTTTTTAATAACATATAGTTTTCATTATTTATATATGGATCTAAACTCATATTGCCGAACTTTTAAGTATTTGCAAAAGCATAAACGACAAAAAAAATATCTTGAAGTTTGGTGCTTTGCAATTTAAATTTTGAAGTTTAGACTCTACAAAATAATACATTAAGTTTAAGAATTTCTGAAAATTAATACTCTAAGTTGACTTTTTAAATAATTTTAATTGGCAAAATATAATAATATCCTCAAAATTAAGGAAAATAATAATGGCTAATCTAGTTTTAATGTATGATATAATTGTTTTTTTTTTTTGTTACTAAAATTAGTCAAAAAGTCAGTGTAGGTATTAACTTTTAGATATTCTTAATTTTAAGATACTATTTTGTTGAGTTCAAATTTTAGAGTTTATATTGCAAAACGCTCAAATTTTATTATTATTTTTTTATGTAGTTAACTAAATTTTTAATAAAGAAAGCAAGATTATTTTAAATAGAAATTAAAAGCCATACCAAATGACAGCATAAGAGGTACTATGGCAATTTTTTTTAAGGGGAGTTACTATGACAATTATTATAATAAAATAGACGAAAATTATATATTAGGGTAAATTGTTAAAAAAAAAAATCATGAAATCTGAGTGTTTCTGTAATTTAACTCTTGAAGTTTGAACTTTGCAAAATAATACTTAAGATTAAGAATTTCTAAAAATTAATACCTGTTGACTTTTTGAATAATTTTAACCAGTAAAAAATAATAATATCCTCAGAATTAAAGAGAATAATAATAACTAATGTAATTTGAACAGAGGATATATTTTTTTGTTATTAAAATTAGTCAATGACAGCTCAATAAAAATAGAATTAATTATGTCTTTTATTCATTAAAAATGTGTGTATTAGAATAATTTTAATTTATATTTTAAGTGATTTAAGTTGTTTATATTTTATTTTGGTTTAGATTTAGTTTTATTTAATTTTATGCTACTTTATTAGATTTACGTATTTTTATTAATTTGGTTAATTCAAGTTAATTTAATTTGAATTTGGTTTTTAATAGATTTAGGTTTAATTTAATTTAATTTTGTTTGAATCAGGTTGAAGGAAATAAAAAAAAAAGAGGAAATTCGGAACCAATCTCAACCGTCGGATCTGCAGACAGACGGTCCAGATTGTTAAGTGTAGTACACGCGCAGGGGGCATCGAGTGGTACCGCTGGAGCAAGGGACAGCTGGGCCCGCCTGACAGCTACAACTGAGTTTTCTCTCTCTACGGTGTCGGATCATGTGCGCCAATTTTTCGTACACCCAGTTGTGAACTCCAACGAAAGGCGCCACATCATTGGTTCGACTTCAGGGTTTGAAATCTTGACTTAGCAATTTTTTCATGCCGAGTTCACCGTTTCCTTCCGCATGGTATTATATGCCTTACATCAGAAATTTGAATTAGGAATTTTATTCATGCCGAGCTCACCGTCTCTCTCCGCATGGGATTATATGCCTTACATCAGAAATTGAATAGGAAAATGAAATAACATTATAGCAGGAAAGAGAAAAAAAAAAAAGATAAAAAAATAGGAAATTGCCAGCCAAAAAGTTATTCGTATTATAAATTTTCAAAAAATTTAATTTTAGAATATTATTTTGCAATATCCAAACAAATTTTAAGAAACTCAAATTTCAAAGTATCTTTTTTACAATTAATTTTTTGGAAAATAAATAAATAAAAAGATTTTGAATACATTTTCTACAGTAAACTAATGTGACAAATATCACCGACCTTGTCGGAGACGTCTCAAGGAAAAAAGTGACAGTGTCGACGGCCTTTTTCTTTTTGTTTATTTGTTCTAAATACATTGATCCAAATATAATGTGTACCTTATCCAATGATAATACTAAGAATAATAATAATGGTAAGTAATAACCTTGGAGCTCCACTTTCCTTAAAAAAAAAAAAAAAAAACCTTACAGTTCCACTATTATACACCAACCAAATCCATAGAAGCCTAACTTTTACCAAGCCGGAAAAAAAAAAAATTAAAAAAAAATAACTGACTAACGTTAGAAGTAAAGGTGGTATAACCTTTCAGCCTGCTAAGGGACATATGATATGCAGTACCAAATAACCACAACTTAACTCTTTTGCATTCGCAGCTCATATTAATTGGCGAACAAATATCTCAACCACCTAGGGAGGGTTTTGCATATATATTATCATATGTTCATCAAACCATATAAAGTTTGACAGAGAATGAAGCAGTAGTTGGCATTAAATGTAGACAAATTTACACGTTTATCACAACTTTAGTCCTTCATTTCATGTTTGATGTGACACCACCACCAATGTTGTTTCTCATTGATCACATGCTTATGTCTTTAATTAAAGAGTAGTCTTAGGTCCCAACATACATTGGACACCATTAATTAATTTGATTATTTGCTTCCAATGTCACCAGACACCAGGTGTACCTAGCAAATTAAAAAGAAAAGTAAGATTAGATTCGCAAACCTGGTTCCGAAAAAGAGAAAAACGTGGAAAAATAAGCAATAATTTTAGACAAGGTTTTCCCGTGTATGAAAGAATCTCTTATATTTTCTCAACTGTCTTCTTGATCATCTTTATTTTGGCAAATGATCTAATCCATCAGCCTTGGAATCGGCCTAGTTGAAGTCCTTCGTTTGACACGTGGCCACCTTTCTCAATTGTGCTCATTTTATAATCATCAAGAACTAAAATTCTCCAACTGACTTATTGCATTTTTCACCATCCACTAGTGGTTCGTGATATCTCCACAAAGTCACAAAATATAAATCTCATAATTGTGATTCATAATGTAGTCACAGATTTAATCCGATTGATAAACGTGCCTCAATTATTGAGTTTCGGAGTCTTCATCCCCTACCACATGTCAAAATATCTGGGACCCAGATATACACTCTTTATATAGCCAAAGAAAACGTTGCAAGGAAGGTACGTGAATGAGACAACTCACAAAAGTGTACACTATATTTTGGGATTGAAGCTTCATACATATACAGGTCAAACAATGTGTGGCGTGTGAATATATTTGAAGTAATTTGGTCGGATACAAAGTAGTATATGTAGTCGGTAGTTGACAATTTGGTTAGTGATATACCTCAAAAAGATACTTTCGGTGGTATTGATAGTGAGATTGTCGTGTGAACTTCACGATATTGTTAGGATCTGACATAGGCCGTTATGGGCGCCTGGCTGGTTAATGGATTCTAGCCTTTTTCATAGTAAACTTTTGGATGGGCCAAATGTGCTCTTCGATCATCTAGCATAGTAACATCCCAATTCGGAAACATTCTCCACTTTACAAGAAGAGGCTAAACATCATAGAGTTTGAAATACTTCTCTAGAAGACCACTTTATGAGACCTTTCATTCTGTGTTCTTTAGCTCGGACAAGGTCTCACCTCTAAGAGAAAATTGAAATAGCCTTAGATTCATCTTATGTCCTCACACACACACGCGCATATACATTAAGCTTAGGTCCCAAAAATTTTGCAACAAATTCTTTGTCTCATGGCAGACAATGCGTATTAGTAGGCATAAATGTAAGCAACGGCGGACATACACTTAGGCAAGGGGGCAAATGCCCTAGGAATTTTGGAAAATTCTTTCTATTTATACATACTACATATTTATATTTAAGGGCATATATTTTATATTAAAACCCTTTCTTCTATAAATTATTTTACTTTCACATTTTATTTCATTCAAAAATTTAATTTTAGTTATTTATATCTTTAATAACTAATGTACACATAATTTTGGGAATAAAAATTTCTTTTAAAGAATGTATAAATTAATTCACGATAATTTTTGTAAATTATTTTATTTATATCTTTCGATCAAAATTTAATTATAATTGCTTCTCTAATCCTTAGCAAGTACCGTGAATTTATTTTTATATTTTTTTCTTTTATTCTCTTTATCTTTTTTACTTCTCTTCTCTAGATTTCTCTTCCCTAATTTCTATCAAAACTTGTTTACTCCTAAAAATTTATTAACAATTAGCAATCTCATTACATAGTATTATACCACATTATGCTTAAAATTGGAAAAAACAAAAAAATAAACCCGTAAATATTTGGATAATTGGCAACAAAAATCCCTAAATTTTAGTGTTTTTGACATTTAGGTCCCAAATTTTTATTTTTTGACATTTAAATCCTAAGTCTCCTATTTAGCTTGAATTTTTTGTGTTTTAATTTTGTACAAAATTTTCATGTTATGCCCCTGAAAAACAATCCTAGATCCGCCACTCAATGTAAGACAGTCTAGGACAAACTTCTTTTCTTATACGAATTTCATCATGTCACTCTTGACGGTATTTCTTAGTTATATTGGTACAAGAAATATACAACGCAGGATCTTTTCCCGGAAAGCCTCAAGTCATTCTCATTCTTTACAAATTGGACCAAGAAGACCTAAATAGACGTAGATATGTTATGAGTAAAGAATCATGAGAAAACCATACAATTCTTTTGACTTCAGAGCCCAAGAATAAAAATTCTGACACTTTGTCATTCTGTAATGTATCTATGACTTTCGTGCATTCCTGAAGGAAAAAGAAAAAAAGTGACAAGCATTAGTCAATTTGACATATATAAGCAGACCATAATTGTTTTACCTACAAAAGTATAAAGTCTACACAATTGTTTACCTTGCAGAAAGTGAGCGAGTCATAGAAACAGCCCCTCTAGGAGCACTAGTGAGTCGCCTTGTCCTCTGATCATGTTCACTGCCGCTGCGAATAGAAGCAACTTCTTTCTCCATGGCAGCTACTTCTCTCCTCATTTTCTTGGCTTCCACTTCCATTGCTTTGTTCAAAGTGTCAACTTTCTTCGCCAACATCTACATGGTCTCGTAGAGAAAATACATTAGATTAAGAATCAAATCGAAGAAAAGAGCTAGGCTGAAATGTTAAAGGAAATTCTGCTATCTAACCTCAATTGCATCGTCTTTGTCTTTGAGGGTCTGATCTTTCTCATGGCAAGCCTTCGTCAAAGTTACGACCTCTTTCTGTAACATATCGTATAACACCCCTGAAACGTAATCTTCATGTTCTGTTCTGGAATTACCTATCAGAGTCACATTTGCACTCCCGTCTTGTCTACCATTCGTCTCGGTTATTTCAATCTGATCACTGGCAATGGAAGGTGCATTGTCTTTCAGAGTTGCATCTGGGGTTAGGTTATCTCTTTCCAGTGACCTACTACCACCATCAAATGACTTTGATGAAATATTGGCATTCTTTAGAAGTGAAGCAGAACTATTGGAACGTTGTGCTCCTACTTGTGGATTTGAAATTCTTTTTGAGAGATATCCATTGGAGGCTAATCTAGAGAAGTTGTCAGCTCCACCAAGAGACTGACGTCTTGAACGCACATTGCTTATGCTTCTTGCTTCTGAGGCTGTACGGAAACCACCATTAGATGCTTTAAGCCTCTCCTCTAGAACCTTGAAGCGCATTTGGTACTTTTCCTGTGTAATCAAATCATGACTGGCTATTAAAAAGACAGTAGTAAAGAGATAACATAGGCACGGAAAGGAACTCAAGACTCACCTTTAATTGTGCTTCTGCCTTTGCGGTGCGCTCTGCTACAGCCAACTTATCCCGAAGTTGTTGCATTTCTCCCTACAGAAGGACAAAATGGGAACCAAATAAGCCTCAGATGGTGGGACCCAAAATTTCTATTTCTATTTCAACCTGTTTTCCTATTTCAAATAAACATAAAGTCCTTGTGTCACCAACAGTGGAACTACAAGCTTCGTTCTTTAGCACTTAATCTGGTACTCATGTTCCACAAGAACTATGTTACACTTCTTGCTTGCAATGATTTATATGTAGCATTACATACACTCTTAACAATGAAAAATTATGTCTCTTTTTCAGGGGTTTGTTCCAGAAGGAAGGTGGCATTTAACTGATTACATGCCTGAAAAAATTTTCTTTCTTCAAGCCATTGCTTAACAGGCATCACTTTGTCATTTGCATCTTTCCATTCATTTGCAACTACAGTGGCCACACGATTTGCTGAAACTTTTGCACGGGCAACCTCTCGTTCCAAAGTTTTTCTCTCCTCCTACATAGACATTAGGGTTAGAAGCAAGTTGCATACGTATATACACCTAGAATTACTACTTGGAGCTTTCGAAAAACAAACAGAAAACAAAATTTCAGAAAGCAGCCATTACATTCATCTCCTGTACTTTTCGCTGGTAATCACGCACAGCATTGGCAGCAGCTCCACCAGCCAAAACAGCCTCTTCAAGTTCACGAACAGTTTGAGTTAGCTTTTCAACCTCAGCAACCTTTTGTCTATGCATTTTGTCAATGATTTTGTTCTCTTCCTGAGATATGAGCAAGACAGGTCATATTAAGCTGAAGGGCCAAAGATAAATATTCAACAGTATATGTCCTAATTTAAATGTCAAGAGTGTCAAGGAAATGTTTAAACGACATAGACACCTGGCATATTTCTATCTGTTTCATGAGTTCTTGGTTTTTGTTTTGCAGATCATCAACCAAGGATGCTTTTGCCAAAGCAATCTGAACTGTTCTCTCAGCCTCAAGCAGTGCAGCCTCCTTTGATTTAGTTAGCCGATCAAGTGCTCTATTGTCATCCTGCAACTTTGCTACCTATAAAATAGAAGCACATTTTACGAGGAAAATTACTTGTGACCCAAGAATGGCTTGAAAGCTATTTATACAAGTCCTCAGAAGATCTCGTGTAGAACAGAAGAAAATAATCTGTGTTGGAATAGAATTTTATAATAGTTATTGATGAAGATTCTAGGACTAAATTACGCACCTATCTTAGGCACAAATATAGGCCCTGTTTGGGATTTGAGAAGCAGATTTTAAAAATTGTCATGTAACCGCTATTTTAAGCAAAATTTGAGAAGCAGGCTAAGGGGTGCTTTTCAAAGTTGATTCTGTTGTCATAATACAAATTATCTAAAATAACATTTTATAGCACACACAATCTATAATTTACCAAACACAAGATGTTGTTTTTAAACAGCACAATAATTTTGTAAATTAAATTTACCAAACGTCTAGATCTTTTTTCTCACAACTACTTCTCACAGCACAACTATATCAGGGCTACAGCACATTTGTAGCATAGCACAACAATACTAAACTGGCCTATAGAAATTAGGCATAAGATATTTTTACTTATTTTACTAGATTTATTTTGATTTTAAATAATTAGTTTCTACTTTCCTATTTATGTCAATTGCTTGCTCTAGTCTACTTTCCAAGATTTTGTGCTATGTTTATCTATAAATAAGCCTCTCTAGTGTCATTGGAATGCTGATTTGATTTATGAAATACAACTATTCAGTTATTCTCTCTCTAGAATTCTTTTTCTCTCTCTAAATTCTCTTTATTCTTCTATGTTCTTCCTCGAAATTCTTCTCTCTCTTCTTTCTCTTCATTCTTCTATTTTCCTATCTGCTGCTACATCAATTATATTTTTCAGTATCTTTGATTACTCATCCAATTATCAAAAGCTCTATTTGAACAAGAAATCAATATCGATAGGCAGATAATTTATGTACACATCATGAACACCAGAATATATAGTCATGATATCATTAAGGGAAGTCTACCTCCTGCCTAGCAAGCTTAAGCTCTGCCTCCAGTGGAGCAATAATGGCCTCAATGGGGGGCATTTCATCATCCTTCTGTGCAGCATGGACTCTTCGCAGAGTGGCTTCTGCAGCAAATTGTGCAGCCAAAGAAGCTTTCTTCTCATCATTGATTTTTTTAATATCAAGATTCTGCAATCATGATGTAGTAATCATTGTAACCAGAACAAATTTCTATTTTATGGTTAGAGAGGAATGATTAAAAAAAAAAAAGAAGAAGAAAGAGAAGACAGAAAGCGGTACCTTGCTCTCCAAAAGGGCTTCAGTTGCTTTGAGTTTTTCATATACTTTTTTTAGCTCATCTGTCAACTAATAAATTTACCAACTGAATATAAGTAGGTGTCCTAATATGAATGGGACTAAAATACTAAAATCATGCATCAACATTTTACAAAGAACAACTGTATGCAACCTCCTTAAATTTCATTAGTAAACTTATCACTCTACAGAACTTTGACTAAAGTCACTAAACACATATGTCAACACATCAAAATTACACACAAGCAGAAATATCTAAAAATCATCAATATGATCGTATATCATGGACATAGTTCCCAGATGGTGGTATTGTGCATACGTTAGAGACATGAACCAAAATTTTCAAATGCATGACAAGAAGTTCAACATATATACTAGAAATAAAACACAAACAGTGCTGTTTTTCCCTGAAACAATTAGCCCAGGTACTAAGATTTGAATTACTCAAGCACTTTGGATTGAACATGAGCAATCAAACCACCTTTGTCCATATAAAACTGGAGTTTATGAACTCACATATTTTCAATTTTAGGAAGTAATAACAGAAATAGTTGGAAGAAACAAGTTTGGAGCAGTAATTGGAAAAAAAATAATAAAAAAGCGCACACACACACACAAAGGAAAATTACATACTATGTCTTACAGAAACCCATTGCTTGTCTTTATCTTACGTTAGGACATAGGTGATGCCAACTTAATTCTATGAAGATTAGGTAGCATACGAGTTTCTTTAGGTTATCTTAATAGGATTTTCAATTACACAATATCTCACAAAACCTTATGCAAACTCTCTAAAATTTAATGTACTAGTCAGATGATGAGTATAGTTGATCACAAAAATAACATTATGAGTAAATAAAAGGTGATGTTTAAAAAAAAAAAATTGCAACAAGAATAGAATTGATGTCGAAATATAATACCTCTTCAACCGCCTTCTCTTTAAGGCGTTCGGAGTTCCTTAGGGATTTGATCTCTGCAAGTGCATCCCCCAATTCCCTATCTTTATCTGTAGTCTCAATAGGAAAAATTGATCGTCAAATCCAAAAACTAAAAAATTTACGGACTCAATAAACGTAAAACAAAAGCATAAACAACATAAGCCTTTTCTTTCCTTTGACCAGCAAAGTATTCAAAACCAGCTACTTCGTCAATATATTTTCTTTCAGGAACAAAAATTTATGTCCATAATTATGAAACCCATCAAAACCATAACACATAATGCTAAGTGCTTCATGGCTAATGCCTCTTAAATTATCAACATCAGTAATTGAAATGCTACCATAATCATGTAAGAGACAAACGTGTTGCAAAATGGTAAACAGCTAAAGCTCAATCTTAAATTACCAACATCAGTAATAGAAATCAGAATGCTACCATAATTGCCAAAACAAAAGCCCTAAAAGATTTTGAAAACTTCAATAACTATCTTAATTTCTCCTTCTTCCCCTCTCCAATCCCGGAACGACATAGGGTTTCTCTAAGTAGCCTGGAAATCTGCGGTCTCCAAACTATATATCAGAGAGTTCAGCATCATTAGCTGCACATGTAGCACAATATCCACACTCTAATATGTATGTATTAACCATCTAACTCATCATTCTCACTCCCCAACAGCTAATTTATCACAAATCTCACCATAATTAATACCACAGAAATGTTTTCTTCATCAATGGAGCAAAAACTATGCCCAATTTAGAGAATTATTCTATCAAAATAAATTTTCAAAAACGGCAAAATAAGATCAATAAATCCAGAAATATTGTAAAATACGGATAATACACCGATGGCATTGCCACTAAACACCAATCCCAGGTCCCAAATTTTCCAGGAAAACACTTTCCCGGAAAAGGGGGGGGAAAAAAAAGGAATGAGAAAACCGACCTCGAACTTCATTCTCGAGGCGGTTGAGCTCAACCCGAATCGGATCGGAGCCGTGGAGGAGAGTGATGATTTCGTCGACTTCGGCGCAGGCTCGGTTACCGGCGGCAGCGGCCGGCGCGGCGGCGGGAGGCTTCTTGCGAGCTTTGAATGAAGCCGAGGAGCTAAGGAGCGGCTTCGACGGCTCCGGTTCGGCGTTGATTAAGTGCGTCCCGGTGGCGGCCATTGGAGGAGGAGGAAAGATCCAATGGTGGCGAGTTCATACAAAGTTTTAGAGAAAGAATCTATGTGTGAGAAGAAGAAGAAGAGTATCCTTAGCAGAAGAGAGAGAAAGTGGTTAAGTACATATATATAAAGGTTATATATGAATCTGTGATTAAGAAGGGGGTTTAGGCGGGGGTTTAAATGAGACAAAAAAGATTGATTTTGCTTAATTTATGGTTTTATTACAAAAACTCCCATGTATTTTGAGTTAATTCAATAGATAACCCCACCCTTTATTCCTATTAATTACAATTCCATGACCAATAGTTTTTTTTTTTATTTTATTTCTATAAACCTATCTTCTGAAATTCTGAGATTGGATCCAATTGCCAATTTTATGGGTACATGGATGTCTTATTAAAATAAATTTCACACTATTACCCCCCCCAAAAAAAAAAATCACAAACTTCATATTGTGTTTAGATACCAAATTGTAAGGCTAAAATTTGATTACTCAAATGATCTTTCCCGCATTTAAGTTTTAACTAACAAGTGAGCTTATTAATATGCTAACATACAGGTAATATAGACGCTCGCTCTTTAAATTAAGAAGATGTGGATTCGAATCACCAACGACGTTCATTCTTTTGATTAATAAGATTTGGATATGAATTGTTACTATCACGTCGTTGAAGAATTTTGGACAATCTACTTAAAAAAAGATCTATAAGTGGATGTAAGTGAGTTCACTAGTTAGGATTATAAGAGTACCTCACTCTCTAATTTTATTAAATTTCTTTTCATAAAAAAGAAAAAAAAAACATCTTACATGTGAGAGATTTGTTAGTAATTGGAAATTACTATATAAGAAATCCTTAAGATCAAAAATAGGAGGTTATTCGTCAAATTAACTCAAAAATAACAGAGTTTTGTAATGAGTTAAATCATAACTCGTCACAAATCTTTTTTAAATGAAAATTTTTGAAATTCAAATTTACCCACGTATTCTCATACACTATGCATTCTGGTAAAAGATCAACCTGATTGAAAATAAACTCGATTATGATAAAAAAACAGATTAGCTACGTTGGATACGAGTGAAAATTCGTCACATAAATTATCTAGTGGCTAGTTTGTATGGTCATCCATGAGAAAGTTTGAGTGAAGAGTGTATAATATTATAAACAATTTTCTTTATTTGGTTCTTACCATATGTTTCATTTTTTGTTTTGATTTTTTTTTTTCTTATTTGCTATTATTTTAAAAAATGTAATACGGTTTCCTTTTATTTATATATTTTGAAAATACATCTGGCGAAACCGAAACATCAATTATGATTTCTTTAAAGACTAATAAAACACGACAAATAAAAGCAAGAGACAAAATTAGACTTTTATCCAAAAAAAAAACAAACAAACAAAAAGAAGCGACATCTTCTTCTTGTTTGTAAGTCACTTGATTCGTTGTTTAATTCATTAATTGGCAGAGTTGTTTTTTCTTTATTTCTTTCTTTCTTTCTTCTCGTCGTCTTTCAGAGTCATCTGTCTAACATCGTACAGGGTTATTATTCTAAACGAGTTTTTTTTTTTTTTTTNAACCCTTCAATTCACAAATTACCAGGTATATAAAAATCAAATAAAATTGTCAAATATAGAATATATACATATACATATATGTGAGCCGCATGGGAATAACAAGCCCCACATTTTCCACCTGTCTACCGTGGCTGTATTGACAGCTGATCTGAGGGTATTTTAAGAGTATTTATTATCCAACAACCTACCCACAAAACACAGGTACGGTGTCAGTTTTATTGTTTCCAAACTTTAGTAATCCAAATTTTTGGTCTAATTTTAGTGTCTCAATTAATATTCATATTAAAACAATGCTACACTATATTAAACTTTTGAATGAAAATTATTAATTTATTTTTGCTGAAGTTAAAATATATGTACAATACTAATTTATTAGAACATGTGAACAAAAAATGATAAGTAAACAACAAACGATGAGTAAACGCAAAGAATATTTAGGCTCACGCTCATTGTTCTTTTTGTGACTTCCAAAATGACAATACAACTCACTAATTTCACGCAAATTTACAAAAGTCGTTTGGCAACTCTCTGATTGTGCACTGGATTTTTCCTAAATGAAGATCTAGCCATTTCAGGACATTTTACTCAATATTCATCGTCATTATGGTAAGAATCGAATAGAATTATTCTTAATTTTTTGTTGGAGTATTTAGAGTAATCGAAACAAAGTTACTCATAGCCAACAAGTTAGATCTCTTATGAATACTTATATATGGTGTTTCAATTATCTTCGGGAGTATCAAATTGCCCGATAATAAAGAGCATCAGTTTCAATCTACTCCCAGACTAATTAAATGACAACCACGTTCTATCCATGGTTACAAGCTTAACGTATATGCAGGTATCTCAAAATTCCAGTGATGTGTTGGTTTTGTTGCTATAATTCGGGATACTACTAGCTTCATTTTGGCTGTTATTGCAAAAAAGCATCATAACCTTCTCAATCCAAAGGCTGTTGAAGCTGCTACTCTCAGTTTTGGTATAAATTAGGCTACTGAAATTTTCTCATCCCTCAAAATTGTGGAATTAAATGCTCAAGCGATGGTTTATATCCTTAAAATTGCTCAATACTATCAATATGAGTTGAATTGTTTCTTGAAAGATGTTAATAATTTATGAATTATTTTTCTGAGTGTTTCAGTTAGTTATGTTTTTAGAGAGTAATAATTTAGCTTACAAATCGGCTAAATTAGCACTTAGGGTAAACAATAAACTTTATTGAGTAAAAGAAATTATTCTCTCATGTCTGTTATAATTTCTGATTATTCTATCTAATATATTATGTCAAAAAAAAAAAGAAAAGCAAAAAAAAAAAAAAAAAAAAGAGTAGTTTTAGTTGTCAAGAAGTTTGGATCTCTTTTGACCAAAAAGAAAAAAAAATTAAAAAAAAATCTCAGAATAAGGAGTCCATATGCACGTGTACAAAGCTGCATCTGAAAGATAAAACAATTAATTTTCTTTTTCTTAAAAAAAAAAACAATTAATTTTTTTTTCTTAAAAAAAAAAAAAAAACTCTCATTCTCCACTCACTGGATTTTCATTTTTCATTGTCATTGAAAACTTAAAACTTGTGAGGCCCCATGTTCGGTTATGGTTGAACCTGCTCAGCCTGGCCCCACTACTACTTTCATCCAACGGCTTGATGTCATTTTGGGTTTTAAACCCAACGGTCAATATTAAAGCTAGTACTATACTTAACAACCACTACACTTGTGATTTCTTACCGTTGTTGCCATGATTTTATGTCCACATTTATGATCATTTCTTGGCTATAATAAACAAATCAATCAAACTGGGGTGATAAAATAGAGTCCACATAATGAGACTGGTCAGCTTTCAAAAATGTCTCCGTAAGAATAGAAAACAAAAATTGTGATTTGCGACTCAGCTGTATTAACATAGTTGTTAAACTTTTTCAATATCAATTCGATATATGTTACCACACACGTTAGTGCTCAATGTTGGTAAAGTAGTTCTTGTAATCGACTAGTAAAACCATGATACAAGTGTACCGTTATTTAATTAAGATTAAAAACGTAAAATAAATGAAATTAACGAAAGAATAAACTAATTCAAAAAAATGTAACCATGATGATCTTTTGGCGGCAGTTGATGAAAATGTATAGTACGTTACTATTGCAGCTCAAAAATGAATACGAGGTTTCAATTGGTACAATCGAAGTACATTTAAGGAAAAATTATATTTAAAAAAAAAAAAAGAGAAAAAGAAACCAAACATGTCAACCACTAGGGTTGAAAATAATTGGTTTATTAATTCGGTAACATAACTATTCATGCATAATTGCAAAACAGTGTTGGAGTGGACAAGAGGTACAACATTTCTTATTAATGATAACGCAAACTCCTAGTTCTAATACGAATATAACATTATAACCTTTTTATTTTTCATTGTCATATAATAATGTGTCACGTATATATGTAAATAACTTTAAATCACACGACAAAATATGATTAGAAAGTACGTGGAGATTTGATACCACTAGCTTGTATCTAGCAAAAGAAAATTTTGGCTAGCATCCTATAGAGTCTTCCCTTTCGAAATTGTACATGAAAGTTTCGTTCATCCAAATCAAAGTAGAAAATTTTGGATAGCATCCTATATGATTAGAAAGTACAAAATATGATTAGAAAATACGCAGAGATTTGATACCGCTAGCTTGTATCTAGCAAAAGAAAATTTTGGATAACATCCTATAGAATCTTCATTTTCGAAATCGTACGAAAGTTTTGTTTCATCCAGCTTAAGTAGTATTATTAAATAAAGATAAAAGAAAGAGTTACACTATTTTAATATATTATAACTTATCATAAATAAATTTAATAATATTCACTAATCATAAATAAATTTAATAATTGAACGATGAGAATTCATATACTATATATGTTTGTATTCAAAATTTAGTATAAATATGGAGATACCTAATATTATTTAAAATAGTTCAAATGTCCGAAATATAAATATTGAGATACCTAGTATTATTTAAAATAGTTTAAATGTCTAAAGTAGTGATAGATAATTGAGTAATTAGTCTTAAATCCTTAATTGAATACACTAGTCATTTACTCTAATAATAAAATTTTCATCTTTGAGAGGGTTAATTACTCATGGTTTATTTTGATCTCCAAATTTTTACCTTACTATCCCGAATTAAACAACTTTTATACTAATGATAATTTTTCTAGATTGTTTGATTCAAACGAACCCAACAATATTATGTGAGAAATTGAGAAATAGACAAGGAATTTCAGTATCATTTCTATTATGAATTAACAATCTATGACCAATAGACGATTGTTTCAATAAATGTGTAATTTAGAGTAGTCTCTTATGCATAACAGGTATAATTTAGGGACTTGAGATATGAACAAGCCTCTTTCATGTGATGAAGCCACGTAATTGGAGAGTGAAGAGAAAGAAGTGGGGAACAGGATGTGGACTGGTGTGGTGGCAGAGCAGAGGAGCACAAGGGGGATGCGGTGGCAGAAAGCAATACTGGATTAGGGACGAAGGTGGTGTATGACTATGAGTATATGGCACTATTGGCATATCGTAAAGGGGCAAGTGGGACAAACGAACATGTGAGTGGGGAAAGCGTAGACACCACATGACCAAACATGAATCTGGCCAATTGTTCTTTCTCCAGTTTAATTAATTTTTTTCTGATTTTATTTCACTAGTTTACTTCTTTATTTCCCAAAGTTAAAAGGTTCCAAAAATAAAGGATGATGTGCTATATATTTCCAGGTAGTTTATATCATATTCTTACGAAGCAAAAATTACTCGCATATATTGACTATGGTGACAAGTCGAACCTAAGATTTTATTACTTTGATTATGCTGCCTCAAATTGGATTCTTCCTAACAAAGTCATTACCTCAAATCTCAATCATCGTCATTTGCCTCCCGGTTAATGACCAAGCGCCCCTCCACACGAGCGTCGTAATTTTTGTCGTTAGAATCATGATGTAGTTTTACCAAATTCCAGACACGTGGAATATCCGTACAGTAGGAAAATTGGATCTTTGGATTATTTGAGATAAATGAGTTAATGGGCAAGTGGGATTATGTGCATGTTACATTATTTGTGGAAAAAGATATTTGCTTTATTCAAAAAAAAAAAAAAGAAAGAAAAAGATATTTGCTGAGACATTGGCCTCAATCATCTTCTATGATGCACCGCATAAGTTCTTATGAAAATGTCGAACAAATTAAAGAAGAAAAAATAATAGATGGATAATTATTAATGATTAACAAATCAATTGGATTATTTTGTATTAACAGGCCAGCGTTTTGATTATATGGTGATTATATGTAAATAACCTTTTCATGCAAAGGTAACTTATGAGTGTGTCACTTACAGTAAGGAGGGGACAAAAAAAGAAAAAAACTTAAACCAAGCGTGAAATCCAACCTGAGCAACATAGATTTAGATAGAGCTTTTTCCCCTTTAGTAGGCCCCATAAATATTTTCTTTTTTAAAGGATATAGTTTCATTGAACTCGGATAAATGTTATTACGTAGAACGTGAACAACACTACTCATTGATGGATTAATATGATTAATGTGGGGCCCGTTCCTGAATCTTGCAACAGGTCAGGGTCACGCGGATCGCACGTGATCTTACCATCGGCCTTTGGGTCGTCCGAATTTAAGGCAGAACCCATCACCGATCCCAAACGATTCAGCCGGTCAGACCCCAACCACGACAGCTGGCGGTCTGAGGTCCCATGGGTCTGCTGTCTGGGAACAGCGACCTTTACCTCAACAGTCGAAAGGGTCAGAAGCCTCAAGGTCTCCATAACTGATCTCAGACGGTCCAGCCAGTCAGACTGGATACGATGGAAAGCAGCCCCACGGCTCCAGACCTAGACAGAGTATTTAATGCGTTTCTGGGTAGGTGCGTGCACAGGGACAAGCCGTCCTGGCAGAACGGCGATTTGCCCAAATCTTGCTCCTGACAGATTGAAGCCGTAGGAGGCGGCGAAAATCAGGCCACAGTAGCACAGAAGAGATCACAGAAATCTCGGTCCGTCACGGGTAAAAAAGATCTTGAGGTGAAAGGTACTCATGATTTTTCCTGAGAGAGAAAACCATGCTATTCACTATCTCAGGACTACATATATTGAAGCCATGCATTCCCGAGAGGGGCATGTTCACACAAAAACTTATATACATAAAACAGTCTGTGAGCAACAAGAAAACAGAGAGAGAGATCCATAAAAAAAAGATAGATATTCATACTGAAATATTTTTCCTTACTACCAAACACAAAGATAAACCACTGACTTAAGCATCGGAGAGTCTTTGCAGGTAGCCACCCCCACCTCTCCGATCTTGCTTGGAGTTCAGATAGCTTTGAGACAACAAGGACACGTAAACAGTTGGAGAATCCAGCATCAGCAGTAGGAGACACGTGGACAACTGGTGAAAAACCGCTCCAACAGTTTAGCGCCGTCTGTGGGAAAAGGTTGAGCGTGGAAAAGAGAGTGAGAAACTCGCAACCACGCCCTCCCCGAACAAAAAAGCCATACAACGTCTGATGGCACCTTCAAGAATGACAACCAGGAGCACCCGTCCTGATGCCGAAGGAAGCTCCCGAGATGAACGACCAGATCTGGGGCAGAAGCTGGATCAGGTGCTTGTCGCCCTGGCAGAAACAAACAGAAAGGCAGAGAGGGCCCACGAGACCGTCCTGGGTCTAAGGGACGAGGTCGCAGAGGTACGCAGAGATAATGCTCGCCTCGAGGGTCTGCTGGCCAGTGAAGATAGGATCCAGCAGAGGGAAGATTTCGACGAAGAAGTCCAACAGGAATTCGGAAGCCAACCGTGGGGAGAGGCTCCCGCCCCATCCGGGTCAAGAATGCAGGGGGGACGGCAAAGCCAGTCAAGACCTTTCCAAACCAGGGGGACAGTGGGCAGAAGACACCATGAGAGCCCTGGAGGTACACCCCCCGACTGGAAACAGGAAATGATGGCAGAGTTGGGAAAGAGACTCGGCAACCATCATAGTCAGACCCCCGACGATCTGACGGAACAAACCGTGCGAGGCATCAACCGGACGGCCTTCGCTGATTGGATCCAGATGTAAACAAGGCCAAGAGACTTCACGACCCCGACCTTCAGGCCGTTCGAAGGGAAAATTGACCCCCTCGACCACATATACCACTTCCAGCAGAAGATGGCTTTAGAGACCAGGGATGAGGCTGTAACTTGCAAAGTTTTCTCTACGACCCTCCGCTCCGAAGTGGTAAAGGATTCCCCCCTAAACGAGTGCCAGTTGAGCCATAACACGGACCTCCTGGAAGAAACAAGAGATATGGCCTTGGTCCACCTAGCTGCATACCATCAGCAAGCGAGGTCTTACTACGCTAAAAAGGTTAGTCCCCGACGATTCAGCACTGGGGATTGGGTACTAAAAGCCAGGACTGGGAATTCCTCAAAGCTGGACTCCAATTGGGTTGGACCCTATGAGGTAATCAAAGCGCTCGACAACGGTGCATATATCTTAAAGGAACTCAAAACGGGGAAAAACGTGCCGAACACGTGGAATGCTCAGCACTTGAAAAAATATTACGTGTAAGGCGCACATATACAATGTAAGGCCATGTGAATATTTATATTATTGAAAAGTTTAAATCCAAAATAGGACAAGTCCCTCTTTGACTCTCGAACTCACCTTTTTGGACTGCTACGGAAGAAAGGGTCTGCCCGCGTGGGCAGACCCAACATGTTGTGTAGCTGCAAAGGCGGTCAACCCATACGGGGCAGACCGTACGCCTCGTATTGATACGGAAGGGGTCTACCAGCAGGGGGAAGACCCAAGGTTTAATGCTAACTACGTGCGAAGAGTGAACTGCTGTGCAAAGCCAAAACTTGCCAGCAGACCTCGAAATTGCTCGC
>JXTB01000663.1:0-17634 GCA_002914805.1 Parasponia andersonii
AAAAATGTTTAAGGAAGAAAAGGGTACAATGGGAACTTTATGAGATTTTTAAGCATACATAAGCATGCATAGTTTTTACTTACTGAGCGTTAGCTCATTTTAGTCTTGTGATGCAGATGAGGAGGCATATTTTGGTGTTGACTAGCTGGTTGCCTAGCTTGCCTTTTTGTCGCCATGATCATACAGATGTAGACGAGCTTGACCTGTGGGCGACATTTTTGTTCTCAGATATTTTGGTGTAATGTAAATATTACAGCTGATGCCAAAATCGACTAGTGAAAACCTCTTTGGATTGTACATTTTGTAAAGATACTTTTAACAAAAAATGCATGCAGTTTCTTTTGTCCTAAAGTTCTAGAAAGTTTTAAAAAAAAAATTTTAAATTGCCCACCTTTTTATCAAAACAAAAGGTAATGTTTAAGAAAGAATAATACTTCATAGTTTGACTGTATATGACAATATGGTTAAACTAGGGGGTGTTACATCTATAAACGGTTTTGAAGACTTTTGCAAACTATTCTTAAAGCAGTACGCAGGTGCATGGAGGTCGCAGAAAACTATGCGAGACCTCAACTGGTTGGAGCAATCTATGAGCGAGTCTCTAAGAGAATACTTGTCGCATTTCCTGGAGGTAATGTCCTTAGTGCACAATGCTGACTCGGCCCAAGCCGCGAGCTCGTTCGTCAGGGGCCTGCAGCCAGGGTCAATGCTGTCAGACCATCTGCCTTTGAACTTGCCATACGGCATGGCAGATGTCCAAGCAAAATCAGAAGGGGTATTTAGGGTTCGGGAAAGCCACCAGAAAGTGTCCAAGGCCTTTGTCGCGATAACAACAGCACCAGTGTAAACCTCGGCCCTGCAAGAAGTGAAGAGGCCTGCATCATCCTGGGAGCCATCCTCGAAGTAGGAAGCCCCAGCCCAAGGCAGTCAAGAGAGCGGCAAGAGGAGGAAGATGATTAAGGATCCTCTGCCAAAATATGAGCCCAACACGCCGATCGACGTGGTCTACCTCTAGAATAGGGACAGAGGCATTTTCAAATACCCACCCAAGTCCGGTGTTCCTGAGCATATGAAAAATAGAAGCAGAAACTGCCAATTTCACAAAGATCATGGGCACGATACCATCAACTGCCGTAGCCTTTACACACAGGTTAGGATGGCGATCCAAGCTAGAAAGTTGAAGCAGTACGTAAAGACGAGCAGAAGCTAGTCGAAAGAGGACGCTGCTAGACCCGAGAAGAGAAAGCAGGTCCAAGCCTCTGGATTAGGAGAACAGACTCTAAGGATAGTACCAATGATGATAGACAGACCAGAGCTGACCCAAGGTCAGGAAGAGAAGGAAAAGTACCAATAGAGGACCGAGGAAAGGGTGAAGCGCCTAAGAGGGATGGGGCATTTCGTGAACCATTTGACGACGGGAGAAAGCTACACCTCAGCAGCCCCTATCGCCTTCACCTAGTAAGACTTGACCACGGTGCGCCTGCCTCATGACAACCCCTCGGTGATTAAGCTGTAGATTGACTCCGCATTGATTGGGAGAGTCCTAATTGACTGTGGAAGCAGCGTCGACTTCCTATTCCTTAGCACATTCGAGAGTATGGGCCTAAATCAAAATGCACTCAAGCTGCCTGTCAGCCTCTATTTGCCTTCAATAGTACTAGGGTCAGCCCCTTGGGCGTCGTGACTCAGAAGGTCTATGCTGCGGAAAGGTGCCTAGACATGGACTTCATCGTTATCGACTGCCAATTCTCCTTCAACATCATCATGGAGAGAAGGTGGATCCATGCCATGCATGGGGCTCCACCCTCCACCAGGTCTTGAGATGTCTGTCAAAAGACAGTACTTACACGATAGACATTAAAGGAGACCAGGCCTCTACGAGGAAGTGTTTGTCAACCGCCCTAAGTGGACCTAATGCAAACGCAAGCGCCTTGACGGGGGACAGATAGCAATCAAAGGTCCGCCTGCCAGCGTACATGAAGTGGATTGAAGAGGAGTCTGATGGGCCAAAATCCACAATTGAGGAGCTGGTGGCAGTCCCTTTGAAAGAGGCAGAGCTGAGGAAGGTAGTCTTAATCGGGGCCCTGTTACCCGAGGAAGAAATAAGCGAATTGTTGGGACTTCTTAGGCAGAATGAAAACGTCTTTGCATGGTCCCATGACGACATGCCCAGGATAGATCCTGCACATGCCTGTCATCGATTAAATGCAAACCCCAATTTCCCCCTGGTCAGACAGAGGCCCCGGAGGTTCGCACTGGAGAAAAACAGAGCAATCAATAAGGAGGTTGCGACGCTACTGGAGAATGGGTTGATCATAGAATGTGTATACCCTTGCTGGGTCTCCAACCCGGTGGTGGTGAAGAAGAAAAATGGTGACGACCGCACCTACATAGACTTTACCAACCTGAACAAGGCCTACCCAAAGGATAACTTCCCTCTGCCGAGGATCGACCAAATGGTCGATGCGATGGCAGGTTTTGATAGGATGAGCTTCCTAGACACCTATTTTGGATACAACCAGATCCCTCTATATGAGGGAGACCAGATCCATATAGCATTCATTAAGGAGTGAGGTCTGTACTATTATAGGCATATGCCTTTCGGCTTAAAGAATGCAGGGGCGACCTACCAGAGGCTAATGAACAAAATGTTCACTGGGCTGCTCGGGAAGACGATGGAAGTCTACATCGACGACATGGTTGTAAATAGCAAAGAGGCTTCAGACCATCCGGAACATCTAGATGAATGTTTCCAGATCCTGAGGCAATACCGGATGCACCTGAACCCCAAGAAATGCATGTTTGGGGTATCCTCTGGCTAGTTCCGAGGGCACATCATGAGCAGAAGGGGTATTGAGGCCAACCCGACCCAGTTGTCCTCAATTATGGATGAGAAAAGATCCTCGACCATTCGGGAGGTCCCGCGCCTAACCAGGAAGATAGCCGCTATCAGCCGGTTTGTCTCCAAGATGTCCGACCGATGTAAGCCTTTCTTCCAGTGCATAAAGAAAAGCTCCACTGTCGTCTGGGGGGAAGAGCAGGACAAGGCACTGACAAAACTCAAGCTGTACTTAAGTCATCCGCCTATCCTAGCTTCCCCGGTAGAAGGATAGTGTCTGTACGCTTATTTAGCAATGTCTGAAGTAGCGATCAGTGTCATACTGTTCGTTGAGGAAGACGACAAGTAGAAGCCTGTGCTTTACATGAGCCGCATGATCTTGGACGCTGAGACGCGATATAGTATGGCAGAGAAACTGGTCCTGGCTTTGGTCAACACCAAGAAAAGACTCAGGCAATACTTCGAAGCACACTCAGTTACAGTATATACGGATTTCCCCATCCGGCAAATCTTGGCTAAGCCAGACCTATCAGGACAACTAACCAAGTAGGCCATCGAGCTGGGGATGTACGACATTGAGCATTAGTCTCGAGTAGTGAAGAAAGGACAAGTCATGGCAGACTTCCGGGTGGAAATCCAATCCTTCGGCATGCCGCACAACCCACTTCAGATGTCTCCGCCTCACACCCCTTCAGCCTAGACCCTCTACACTGACGGGTCCACGAACACCTCAGGGTCAGGTATCGGAATAGTCTAATAGACCCCAGTAGGACTTAGAGTAGAGAAAGCTTTGAGGCTTAGCTTCTAGGCGATGAACAATGAGGCGGAGTATGAGGAACTGCTGCAAGGCCTTGGGCTAGCTCTATACTTTGGAGTAGAGAACATCGCAGTAAAGATTGACTCACAGCTAATTGTGGGTCAGGTCAGGGGAAACTTCGAAGTAAAAGAGCCAAGATTACACAAGTACTTCTCTAGGGTAATGGGTGTGAAAGCCCACTTCAGCGGTTTCGACATCAGATAAATACCCAGGGAGATAAACTAGAAGGCCGATGAATTAGCTAAAAGCGCATCGATCAGGTGAATTGTCGAACATACGGAGATTCTACTAGAGGGCAAAAACACAAGAGGCCCCTTGGAGGTCCCTACATGCCACGTGTTTGCAGCTGACTCTGAGGATGAGGGTTGGATGAGACCCATCACCCAATATCTGGTGTTGGGAAACCTACCCGCAAACGCACAAAAGGTGAGGTCGGTATTCTATGGCGGCGGGTCGACTATACAAGAGGTCAACGATGGGACCAATGCTGAGGTACATAGGTCCCATCGAAGCACAAAAGCTGATGGAGGAAATCCACGAGGGAGTAGGTGCTAACCACTTTAGCGGACACAGCCTTGCCCATAAGGCCTTGACCGCTGGATAGTTCTGGCCATACATGATGACCGAGGTGGTCCAGTTTGTCAAGAAATGTGACAAGTACCAGAGGTTCGCCCCTATGAAGTGCCAACCCGCGGAGGAACTCCATTCAAACATAACTCCTTGGCCCTTCGCTAAATGAGGTCTAAACATCGTCGGAGAACTCTCAAGAAGTCCGAAGGGAAAAAGGTATGTCCTGCTGGCCACCGATTATTTCACCAAATGGGTAGAAGCTAAAGCCTATGTGACCGTCAACAAGGCAGACACGATTAACTTCATTCGGAAAAACATAATCTGCCGGTATAGAATCCCGAGAGAGATACACGCCGATGATGACATGCAGTTCCAAAACGCAAAGCTAAAGGATCTGTGTGAGTTGTATGATATAAGGCTCAGCTTCTTATCCGTAAACTATCCTCAGGGGAATGACCAAGCAGAGGCAACAAACAAGGCCATATTCAACAATATAAAAAAGAATTTGCAAGAGGCCAAAGGAGGGTGGTTAGAATAGCTACTGGCTATCGTGTGAGCCCATCGAACCACAGAGCAGAGGTTAACAGGAAGAACACCATTGGCCATGGTCAATAGGTCAGAGCCTGTGATCCCGATTGAGATTGGCCTCCCAACCCTTCACTCCGAAGTGGTGAGAGATGCTTCACTGAACAAGCAGTAGCTAAGCCACAACACAGACCTCCTGGAAGAAACAAGGGACATAGCCCTAGTCCACCTAGCCTCGTACCACCAATAGGCAAGGTTTTACGATGCGAAGAAGGTGAGCACTTCTCGATTTAATGCTGGAGACTGGATCTTAAGGGTCAGGATAGGAAACAGGTCACATAAGGGGCACACCGTCTGGCACATAGGGGGCACACCATCTGGCACATGTCTAGAGTGACCGATTAAAAGCCACGTGAGTCACACATGGTACTGCATAGGCCCCGTGGGCTAGCCGAGGCAAGGGCAAATCCATCCCAGACCCTGGACGGGTTCTACCCAGCCCAATTCTTGCCTCGACAGTTGGGGGTCAGGAGCATCGAGGGTCCTTCGCCAAAAGACGATGGGAGGCAGCTCACTACTCTAGACCCAGACTGAGCATTTAATGCGATCCTGGGTAGATACGTGCATTTGTCAAATCGTCCTGACAAAACGGCGGTTTGTCAAAGTCTCGCCCCCGACAGGCTGGAGTCATAGGGGACGATAGAAAGTAGGCCACGACGATGCAAGGGAAATCACAGTAACCATGGCCCGTGATTTCTTGAGCAAGTCATGACGGAAAAAAGGTACTCGACCCTGGGATTGAGAGCTAGAAAGCTCCCAACCCCAGGATTATATTTAGAAGCCCTATTTCCCCCTAGGAGGAGGATATACAAAAAACACTTACAAAGAAAAACTTAATCTTTGCTATTTAGCCATAAGGATAAATCACTGACTTAAGCATTAGAGAGTCTTTGCAGGTTGCCACTCCCGCCTTTCTGTCTCGACCTAAAGCTAAAGGCACTCTGAGATAGCAAGGATACATGGATGGTTGGTGGACACAACTTCAGTAGTTAACAAACACGTGGATAGCTGGTAAGAACAACACCAACAATAGCTACATGCAATTATATGCAAGCTAGGGACATATATATTTCCCGAGTTGGCCATGTGAGTATGTGAGCAACAAATATTGTTTTCAAATGTATAATATTTGCATGCAACACCTAACACATTAAATTGATTAAACACTATTGTATTAGCAATATATGCTGAGTTAGATGTTTGACCAACAAAAATTGTGTTTTTTGTTGAAAAAAGAAATAATATATTGATTAACGGGAAACTAATGATTTTTGAATATTAACGATGAAGTGGGTTAGTTCAAGTTTTAAGAATACCTATTATCTAGGATCTCGGTTCTAGGTTCAAGTCACACCGAGGTAGGCATGAAAGCTTATTATTTTTAATGAGCAAGAGTGAAGATTAGGTACTAATAGGTATTTTAGTTTAACTTGTAATAAGTGAAGGTCACTAGTTAAGACCCATTTAAAAAAAATGATTTTTGAATATTAATTAGATATACACATAGAGTGCGATGCCTCAAATAATTACCAAGATCAAAAGAACATATGAGAAAAAAATAATTAAACTTTAAGTGATGCGGACAAGATCATCAGGATTTATATCACAACCCAAACTCAAGATTAGTGGTAGAGAAAAAAGAATCACTTACTATTCAAAACTTTCTAAGCTGTAAAACCATTAAATTAGTACTTACCATCGAATAATTTCTTTTCTAAAATTTTTATGTAATCAAATAATTCTCACAGCCTAAGTAATCCTAAATTGTAATAAGTAGATATAGAAGAGGTCGTAATAGTAGGGCACTTTGCGGCAAACAAAAGAGGTCTTGATTTCATATATGCTTTTACAACAATAGAAAATTTTGCTAGAAACAGAACTGGTCAAAAATTTGTCCATGTTTTTATAAGAACAAGTTCATCCTAAATTATTAAAGGTAAGAACTTCATACCCACTTGTTATTTTTATAGAGTTAAAAGGTCACATAGAACACTACAAAAAGAATGCCTTTTAACGGCATTGATTTAACAGCGGTTCTCAAATGAATTGGGCACCCTTTCTCGATGATTCTAGACCAACCACCGAGAAAGAATTATTTTTTTAAAACAGTTTTCTTCCCAGTTAGACCATAACTACTGAGAATACTTAAAATAGAATTTTAATGGCGGTTCTGTTAGAACTGCTGTTAAAGACCATCATAAGAGGGCTGAGACTAGCTCGTGCCCTCATTCTTCTTCTTCTTCCCCTAGCCCATGGATTCGCCATTCATCTTCTCTGCACACGGCAGCTGGTAATCTAGCTAGTTTTCTCTCGAAAATCACCTCGATTTATCTCAAATCGTTTCTTTTCACGTAGGTAAGCTTTATATGCATGATTTTTTTTTATGATTTATTTGTATTTTAATAATTTTTTAACCTAGAATTTGTTAAAAAAGTTTACGATTAATCACTGCAATTCCCCAATTAGGTGTAATCTTATTATTTTTTTGCGTATTTTTTGGTTATTTTAGGTTCTGATTTGATCAGAAATATCATTTTTAGCATCAAATCTATAGTATTGTTGCATTTTAGGTCACTTGGATATATTTTTTACTTTTTTTATTTAATCAGAATTGTTTTTATATGAAATGTGATTGTGATTTTTTGTTGTATTAGGTTCTCATTCGAATGGGTGTAGCAAGTCTAGGATCAAATTTGGAGTATTGTTGAATTTAGGTCACTTTGAGGTAATTTTTTTTATTTTTTTATTTAATTCAAAATTTCTTTTAACTATAGAAAGTGAAATAAAATGTATATTATTATGTTTTTTTTAATAGTCATTAACAATTATTGTTTGTTAATGTGACCACATCGTCATGGATTGCTTAATTTTGCTTGATTTTTTGTGATTTTACTATATGTGTAATGTGTGTATTATTATATATTTCGTAGATTATATAGTTACAAATTTTAGATAGATAATATTTTGAATTTACATAATCTATAGTTGAAAAAAGATAGGCAATAAAAAAATTAGTTAGTTGTTAAGTTACAAACTTTGTTAATTTGATGCAAAGTATGAAATGAGATGAATTTGGAGGTTTACAAAAATTTAAGTATGATACATTGACTTGGGTTTGAAGTATAGATTGATAGTATGCATTGTTTTTTGTAGGGTTATTCAATTTTTAAGCAGAAACTTTGTTGAATTCTAGTTTGAATTTTTATGATTAGTAATGGATAAAAATTGGATAATAAAGAATAGATTGTCAAAAGAGTATGAAGATAGGGTTGCACATTTCCGAAGATATGTCAAAGAAAATAGTGTAGATCCTAATATGACTTCATGTCCATGTGTTAAGTGTGGCAACATTAATTATATGAGAGACATCGACGTAAGTGGACATTTATTTTTTAATGGAATAGATACATCTTATACAAGATGGATATGACATGGGGAACTTGCACGTGAAGAAAATTTCCCTAACAAAAGAGCTCGAAAGGAATACGTTTCTGAGGAATACGAAAAATCGTTGAAGAGAACTTTGCTAATCGTTCAGATGAATTCATGAAATTAGTGGAGGATGCAGAGAAAGATCTTTGTCCTTATTCAAAAATCACAAAATTGCCATTTGTGGTTAGGATTTACAATTTAAAAGCTCATAATAAGTGGAGCGATAGTGGATTTTCTTAATTGCTTTCATTATTAGGAGAGGTATTCCCAGAAAATAATAACATACTTGATTCTATATATAGGGCAAAGAAAAGATTGCTCTCAATGGGCATAGATTATAAAAAGATACATGGTTGTCCAAATAATTGTATATTATACCCTAAAGAGTTCGCAAATGCAAGTAGTTGTCCTTTGTGCAAAAGTTTGAGATGGAAAGTTATAAAGCACTCTAACCAAGAGAAGAAAGGGGTCCTGACAAAAGTGTTGTGTTATTTTCCACCCATTGCTCGATTTAGATGGTTATTTCAGAATGAAGAACGTGCTAAAAGTTTGATATAGCATAATGAAGAAAGAATCAAAAGATGGAAAACTTCGGCATCTAGTAGATTCTCTTACTTAGAGAAAAATAGATGATATGTGGCCAATAATAAAAGAAGATCCTAGAAATCTCAGACTTGGTCTTTCGGTTGATGGCATAAACTCTTATAGTTCAATGAGTAATAATTATAGTTGTTGGTTAGTTATACTTGTTATTTATAATCTTCCTCCCTGATTGTGCATGAAGAGAAGATATACAATGCTCACTTTGTTAATCTCAGGATCTAAACAGCCTGAGATTGATATAGATATTTATTTGCCACTGTTAATAGACGATTTAATAAGTCTATGGGATAGAGTCGATTGTTATGATGCAAGGAAAAAGGAGAGATTTAATTTGAGAGTGGTATTATTATGGACAAACAATGATTTCCCTGTATATAGAAATTTGTCCAGACATTGTGTAAAGGATTAAAAAGCATGCCCAGTATATAATGAGTATATATATGCAATAAGATTGTAGCATTATAATAAAGAGGCTTATATAGGACATCGACAATTCCTACCTCTTGATCATACTTATTGAAAATATACGAAGTGCTTGAATGGAAAAAAGGGGATAGAAAGTGCTCCTAGTCCATTAAGCAGTGAGGAAGGTTTTGAATAAATTAGTCGAATAGATAACAAATTTGGAAAAGTAGTTAAAGAAAAGGGCCAAAGAAATGAGAAAGAAAAGGGGGAAATGACATAAGACACAGAGAAGAAACAAAGAGTGATTGTTGGAAAATGAAATCTATTTTCTTTGAGGTAGCGTATTGGAAGCCTAAGATTTTGTGGCACAATCTTGATGTCATCTACATTGAGAAGAATATTTGTGATAGTATTATTGGGACTTTACTTAACATACCCAAAAAACAAAAGATGGTATTGTCGCTCGTCTTGATCTTATGGAAATGGGAGTAAGAAAAGAGTGAGCTCCTAAATTAGGTAAGAAGCGAACATTTTTATCGGCATTGTATTTATTTTGGTTGATAAGAGAATAAAAAAGGTGAATTTGTACTCTAAAAATGGGTTATCTAAATTACTTTAATTGAAGTTAAATTCGATACAGACATAACATAACAAAAATGAGGTAAATCAGAGCTAATCCAATACCAAAGTGGCACTATAGTGCCATCCAGTGATGCTGCAATGCCAACTCTCCTGAATTTTTGGTGTCACAGCACTATCCAGTGGCTCCACCTTCCATGTCCTAGGTCAAAATAGACGGCTAAGGTCAAATTTCAGACAATCTAAGGGGGGGCATGCCTTAATTATGTAAGATCCACGTCCTTAAAACCCTATCTTTGGGGAGTAAGAGGCATATAGGAATAGAAAGAAAGAGAGAGAGAGATAGCCATGGAAGGATACAAAAAAAAGGAGGCATATAGATGAAAATATGCTCCAACCAAGTCTATTGTTCTTTGTTACTTCTTAGTGCTCCCTTTTATCCTCACTAGTCTAAGAATAAGTTTGTTGGTATTACTTACACTCATATACTTTATTTCATATCTTCTAGTATTATAGAAATGATGCAAAATATGTCCCTTAAGGGACTTTTATTGAAGATATGTATCTTTAATATTACAATGAGTTGGACTCATAGTCCAATAGTTTATGATCTATGTTTTATTCTTCTGTAGTTAGACTCTAGTCTCTTTGGTTGGGATCAGGCTTTGGAGGAGTTTGTTGCAATAATTTCTATAAATGGGTAGGCTTCTCTTTCATGGTGGTCTAGTAATAGTCTCATGAGTCTTTTTGTTGCCTTTCGATTTATTTCACTCCCTATTTGATTGGAAACCTCAAGAATTGGTAATATGGTTAAGGTACTACCTTTATCTCATAGATCTAGGGTCTTCCAAAGATTGCGTTATATGCTAAAGGAGTGTCCATCACTAGGAATTTGGTTCAGAGGTTGACTCCTTTGGCATATATTAGAAGCATAATTCTACCAATGGTGCTCTTGTACTCACTGCTAAACCTTGTGAGGACAATGGATCTTCTATTGATGTTGGACTTGGATATTTTCATCTCCTTAGGGGTACTAAGAAATAAAACATTATCAAAACTACCATTATTAACAAGGATACATTTTGTAAAATAGTTAGCAATATATTTGGAATAATGAGTGCGTAATGATGAGGGTTAAGAAGCTTAGTAGATTTAGATGTTGAGAAGTCAATGACTTGGGCAGGCTGATGCTCGGCTTCTCTGCTCGTTTGGCTATGCAAAATTATGCTCTGTCACGTGTTCCTTCTGGTTGTGAAATGTATGACACCCCTTACTTCAGATACTTATATGATCACGTTGATTGTCTGCTTGTGACAAGCAGGTTCTAGTGGAGTGGGTTCTCTTTTGTCATTCACCTATTCCTTCCGTTGTTGCATTATTTTCTTTTCTTTGTTAGAATGGAGGTCTGTAAGGTGACCTTACTTTAAGAGGTTGGCAAATTTGAACTTAAGGCCAATACATTCATTGGTGGAACTTGTACCACTTGGTTAAATCTCTTTGATCGCCTTGGGACCTCATCTTCTTTTGCAATTTCACCCTATTCCTGAGTCCTTTCATCACTACTACTACTTCGATTGGGGTGATTGAAAGGTTGTAATCTGTTACCTTGGGTCCATCCCTGAGATGTGTCGTTCAAAGGAGTCATCCATCACTTGTTCTGCTTATTCTTCTAGGGGAAAGGTATATGATGAGGAGGATATTTATGCTCAAATCAAATACATTTTGAACTCAAATAGTTGCGTATTTTCAAGTATTCATAGCGTCACAACGCTATCGGTTCTGGTCAAAAGACCAAAACCCATGTTTTTTTTCCTCATTTTCACCACTACCCTCTTTTCCACACCGTCCCCCTCATACCAGCACTCCACCATTTCC
Source organism: Parasponia andersonii (assembly GCA_002914805.1). Taxonomy (NCBI): domain Eukaryota; kingdom Viridiplantae; phylum Streptophyta; class Magnoliopsida; order Rosales; family Cannabaceae; genus Trema; species Trema andersonii. Next base: position 11,706 of record JXTB01000663.1, read on the forward strand.
TTCCCCACTCAAACTCATCCCTTAAGCATCATCTTTCAATAACCTTTATAACTCTAAACACCAAAATGTTTAGTTTGATGATCTAAGCACATTTGTTTTTTGTACTTTTCAAGGTTAAAGATCTCCAGCTTCTATCATAACCAAGTAAGTACTACAACCGACATTTTGTTCTTTTGTTTTTGAGACATTGTTGTGAATTGCTAAAGCCCCTCTTTCCATATGTAAATTTCTTATTTTAGGCCATTGTTGGAATCTTTAGAGAGGTTGGTTCTACACAAATAAAGTAACCACACAAGGTGTTTGATGAAATTCTCCAATGAATTTTCTTAGCTTGAATTCTGAATTTAAGGGCCTTCGGGGATTAACTTCTACTCATTATTGAAGAATGATTATTATAGAGTCATTCCATAAAATTTGTGTGACTAGTTTCTAAGCTTCCATTTGTTGTACAAGTTTCTCTCTTTAATTGCTTTGTGACTTTGGAAGAGAAATAGGGTATCACTTGGGGGTCTTTTCAACATAAACCATCCACTAGAGTATCACTTGTCTAATGGAGGTCTTCAATTTTGTCATTTGGTGTTTTTCTTGGTGTTACGAGGAGGTGAATGCACCAAAACAACTTAGGATGAACAAATCCAGGTAGTAATCTTTGATTGAATTGTCTTTGCTCTGGATATTTATTTTAGGTTCTTTCCTAGTGTGTACTTGTTAGTGTGTTCTTGTGGTGTGAATTCAATGCTCTTGCTTTGAAGTACTTTGCACTGGAAAATAGACCTGGTACTTAAGAAAAATCATATATGTATGCAAACTATGGAAAACACATGATCATATCATGAAAACAACAAAAAAATTTGCAGATTTTGGTTTTAAAATATTTCATGAAAATAATTTTCATAACCATAGAATATGCATGTATCATATACAGGATCATGTATAACATAAATTAAATCTAGATACATAAACCCTAGAGATGAGATTAGAGTTTACCTCTTATACTGTCCTCATCCTTGATCTCCTTGTTGATAGTGATCAAATCTCTAACTCTAGATCTTCTTGCCTATACTCCTACTCTTGGTTGATGAGACGAGTGGGTACCAAGTTGAGTCCTTCATTAGAGAACAATAAAGAACATCTTCTTGATCCTTTGGAATATTAGGATGTGAGTTGAGACTATGTAGTTGTAGGAAATTTTTTTTCTCCCCTCTTTCTTAGCCTTGGCCGCAATTCACTCTCTCTCTCTCTCCCTGTATTTCACATGTAGCACTAAGTTGTTACTATGAAGGTTTTTATCTCATATATCTTATATATATGGGGCCTAAAACTGCTAATCCTAGTCCAACTAGGATTGGGCTTGTTCTCTAATTTTGACTTTGGGTGTGTTTTCTTAAATATTTCTAACTCATATAACTTATCTATAAAAATACCAACTTTTGTGTAGAATCATTATTTTACACAGTTTCATAAAACTAATTTCATAAATACCACCAACTAATTAATAAATTTTGCTAAGCTAGACAAGGGACCTAATGGATCCAAATAATCTAAGCTCTAATAATATGATAAATACATAATAACTCTTATTATGGTATTTATATAAATATTATTAGTAAAGAGGACACTCTACTAAAGGCTCAATACTACACGCTTAGATTAAATGTCATGCTTTTTATAGAGATTTAATCAACTAGCCTTAATTAACTGATCAATCTAGTATAGTCTATACCATATGTAAATTCCCTATGCAATACTATAGTTAGATAGGTGAAATTACCACAATACCCTTCCAACATATATTTAACTTTAAGTTACTATATTTCTATCAAGAAATAATGTTGTCGATAGTTTTGTTTTTGATGGCCATTTAGACAAAATTATCAATTAATTTACAAAGTGAATACTAAGATCTTAGACTTAATTATTCCACGAATCTTGAATGATCTTGGAGTGGCATTAATATATAATATCCTTAAATATTTGGTGTTCTCGTCAATTCATAAGGCATAACCTCCAATATGCCAGAGTTCGCCTCTAATTTCACAGAGACTAGTCTTCTAAGAAATCAAAAGGCTATAATCCATGAAAGCAAGTCCAATCAAATATCAAGGATTAAGATTTATATACTAAGAGCTACTTTGTGATAATACTAAGAATTGAGTTACGATACTCTAATTCTTCATATTTCCTAGTCTAGTTCAATACACATAACTTATTTATATTGTACTAGTATTTTTATCAAAAGTAAAACATTTCAGTGATTTGTGACATAGCATTTCTATTGAGATAGATAAACACTACAACCTATAGTAGGTAAAGTATTCCATCTTAATTTATAGATTGTGAACTAGTTAATTTAGACTTAGATAAAGAAATAAGTCTCCCCATAATTAATATTTAATCATGTTTGTTTCTTTACATACAGATAAAGTCATAGAATCTTTTTAGATAAATAAACTATTCAACTAAGATAATTTAATCCAGCAAGTAACATAATTGCATATGAACGAATTTTATTTATACTCAAAGGGTAAAATTGGAAATATACTTTTTAGGATAAATATCCTAACAATCTCCTACTTGTCCAAAAAGTAGTTACTCAAACTAAACAAACTAGAAGCCTAAAAAAGTTCCAAATGTCCAAAATTAATAAAAGCAAAAACTAAGTGTTCAACTAATAACTTAAATATCTAAGAAAAGAAATAAAGATCATAAGCTCTCTCTTCATCTTTTTCTTGATGTACTTCTCTCTCATCCTCTAGAAAGTCTCCACTTCTGCAAACGAAGGTAGTATTGGTAGATTATCTATAAAGAAGATAGCTCTTCTCCTCATTCAGGTAGCAAAACAGAAAACATTTTTCTGAATTCATGTCAACTTTGTCTCCCATTTTCTTGCGCAGGTATACTTTGCAAACCCACACCTTTAGATAATCTAAGCTTTCTACATAGACCATCAATATCTGAAAAGGTGTCGAAGTAGCTTTATTTGATGGAGTGAAGTTGAGAATGTATGAAACTCTCTTCATAGCATAATCCTATTACCTTTTTGATAGTAGCGACTCCTTATACATCAGCTCTATAGTATGCTTAAGTTTGATGCTGTACCTCTCAGCAACTACAATACGACTATGCTCATAGATAGTTGCATATTCATAGGGAATAGTAAGATCAACCAGTGTTGGTCTCAATAGGTCATGTAGAGAATCCATATCTCCATGTTTAGCTTCAATTTTGAACTTCTTGTTCTTGGTGTTGTGTTACATCTGAACCTTTTTGTCAAACTCATGGAAAGTATTTAGGACATCATCGTATTTCTTCAGAAGATATACTTGTCCGAAGTTCAAATATTCAGCAACAAAAATGACAATCATGTATGATTATTGTAGGGAAGTACCTCTATTAGTTCGTAAATATGTACATATACGCACTCTAAACATGCTCCAGCTTTCTCATAACAACTGACAAGATGACTTGTGCTTTACATTCTTCTTGCAATCATTGCAATCTATGTTGTTGGTGATATCCACTTCAGATAATGACCAAGGTCTATAGGTCTGTGAATTTCTGAACATGGCATGTGTTCGAGTCGCTTATGCCAATCGTTGGTGTTGTGCTGTTTCTTAATGTCTTTCACAATCTCTTGGAGTTTACTACTGCTCGTCACTGAAAATGACGTACTTTATAGCTTGGGAGTTAGAGTGTAAAATTCGTTCTATATTTCTCCCTCAAAGTACAATAGATTATTATAAAAGACGTGTAACTTCTTGTCAAACACGAAGCAATAGCCTTCTTTATAGATCTTCGATACTTAGAGAGCATTCATACCAAGCTGTGGTGCATAGTAGCAATTTTTCATGATCATAGAGCTATCATTTATCTTCAAGTAAGCATCACCTATGCCTTTAACTCAAACTCTTCGATTGTCTTTCCATATGATAACCAAAATCAATTAATTGATTTGGTTTAATGAACCACTTCTTGTCATTCCAGATATTGACATTAGTTCCTAAGTCCACTAGCCAAAGATCTAGCATATCCTTAGTCAAGAGAGATTTTCTTGGCCTTCCAGATAATTGAACTACCAAAGAAAATCCTAACCACTTTTTATTAAAGGTATCCTCAGGTTGATTATCATTTAAACTCATTGAATGCTACGATGTCTTCTTTGATATCCTTATTCTACTCCATGTATAGTATTCTTTTGTCTCTTTCCTCTTTTTAGAAACCTTATCCATCTTATGAAAAAGTATTTTCTCAAAAGTTACAAAATGATAAAATTCCTAATTAAACAAAATCTCAACTTAAATTCAATTAATAATCGAATCTAACGAATTCTATTCACAATTAAATTCTGTAAGTCTACATTTCAATTAAACATATAGGAAAAAATAATCGAATACAATCATCTTTGTTTTGATGTAATTTTATAGAAAGACAATAAACATCTCAATAAGGGTGTTTAATATCTTGAATAAGATAATAAATACATCAACAAAGGTATTAATTATCAGGAATGAACTTTGACGAAATCACCAACTCTTGTGATTTATCAATCAAAGTAACTGATTTAAGATCAATAGATAATTTGTGAAAGATATTGTAGTACACATAGAGTAAAATAACAAACATAAATGTAATTATATATAATCAAACAAAAAGATTATGTGTTATGCTCTCATTAGTCATTTAGAAACTAAGGATAAACTATGGACAAGTATGCAAATTATGATCCTCTTAGTACTCAACTAAGTTTGCTAGTTTATCTGAAGATGTAAGAATTTAAAATACTTAACATTAAATCTATCAAGATAAAATGCTTATGAAGAATCTCTAAGACTGTCACAAATATTCAAGGTATTTTAACATACAATAGATCACAAGTTGCCTATAGGTAATCATGTGAATCTACAAGTTAAATGTGCATAATTCACTATAGACAAAAAGACAAATCTATCATATTCTAGTTTGTTAATTATCTTGCTTATCGGTCCATAGAATTACTAACACAACTCCTTTGGGAGATTAATAGTACCGTATCTTGAGTGTGTAACTATCATTTCAATTTATAAGCTTTCTTATACAATACAGTCTCCTATAGGAGATCAGTACGTAAAGTCCACTTGCAAATTTATCTTAAGAGATTCAATACTAGTAATACTCACATGAAAACACTCCTATGGGAGCTTAGCAAGATTTTGAGGTGAGGCACATCTTTAGAACTATTGAACCAATGATGGAGACCATGGATATCTCATACCTGCTCCCGTTCAATCTTTTAAAAATTAGGGATTCTTGATTTATCTAGTTATCTAACTAACTTAGTAACCACAAAATCAATAATATATATATATATATCCAATTATGTGACTTAGAGAAAATGGGCAAATTTAAGACATTATGACATTCTATTCTAGTCATGGTGCTATGATCGAACAATTATTGTCTAAAGCCAAAATCCTAATACTATATTATATATCTCATATATATAAAAGTAGATAATAAAAGTATATAGAACATAACGATCAAGTAAGAAGGTCTATGGATTTTAAATTATTCAAGCAAAACTTTTCTAGAAGAAAATAAAATTATTTGATCAACAATTTATCAACCAAAGATGAATAATTAAAAACAATATTTAAACCAAGTCTTGTATAGAACATTAGTTTTGAAAAATCTAACTACGAAACTTTAACTGCAAAATTATTCAACCAATAATTTTAATGATTCTTAGTAGTAGAATTTGATCAAACTAAATTCCAAGTACATTTATAAAAATAAGTAAACAAGTATAAAATATTTTGTATAAAAGTTTCACAAATAATTATAAATACAACTAATGAATATAAACTTCTTTATCTATATTCATTAATTTTCTCAAAATTAATCATTTCAAAATTAAAGAATGCTTTAAATAATTCTGGATTAAAAATAACAA
>JXTB01000663.1:17761-39118 GCA_002914805.1 Parasponia andersonii
CTTGTCTAAATTTAAAAATATCAAATATTTTTAAATTTGTCACTATTTTATCTATGCCAAACTCCTCCCTTGCAGCAACTATAGTGGAGTTACAAAAGAACAGGTTATCCTCAACTATGCCATATTGAAAGGCTTGACAATCGATGTTAGAAAGGTCATTCAGAGTTCCATTCTCCACATAGCTAAAGGTATCACCGTAGCAGGTTTAGGTCACCCCTCTTTGATTTGCGAGCTTTGTTGCTAGGCCGATGTCCCAACTTGCCCGGGAGAAGTAACTACGCATTAAAGGTGCTCTGACTTGGACTATCATTTCTTACTTCATATCCCTTCATGGGAAGAGTTAGAGCATCTACAGTAGGATGTTGTAGAGCCACCTCAAACAGCCGGTCCCTCAGCTTCACCACCACCCACGAGCAGTGATAATTCCATGGATTGGGTAGGATAAATCAATCAGATAAGGGAACAGATGAGTAAGATGTAGCTAAGTCTCCTTACTCACCAGTAATGGCAAGGCCATTTCTAGCATTAATTCCATCAGTTCGTTTAACACTACCCCAGGTAGTGTCTTTTTCTACACCACTTTAGTTTCTACCCTACCAGCCAAGACCTCCACCTCCACCCATGGTGATGATGGTGAAGAAGTTGGATGTCTTCTTTCAAGGGAATTCTCTATTTCACTTTCTCTGTTTCTTTTTTCCATTGAGGAGACTGTCTGTTTTAAATTTAGGGGAGTGTTTTTACTTTCTTTATTTAGTTTGTAATTGTTCTTCTCATTTAAAAAAATGGTTTAGTTTGTTCACTCTTTTAGGCTAATGATAAGAAATTTGATTGCATAGAAAGTAGGTCTTGGACAATTCTAGATATTAGCTTAATCTGTGTAGTTGACTTTAATTTAGTTTATGTCTTCTTGAAATTTAACTGTGTATCCTGAGTACATAGCCTTGCACTTTCTATCTTTTGGACATCTAGAGGAAGTTTATGCAAAGTAGTTATTTTCATAAGCTATCATCAAACTCTAAAACTTATTTGAATACCATTTGAGGAGAAATTCTAGGCTAAGTATTGCTAAAGACATGATGAATGCCATCCTTGGATTAATTCAGTCTTTTCAAGCCTAACTGAATACTCAAAAGATTATAGCTGACCCTTATTAAGCTTAAAATCATTTTCTTTGACTTCGACACTTTGAACCTAATCTCTTTTTATTTACCAAACCCTCATCCAACACTTTGAGCAAATGTAAATATAGTTGTTTGAGCACATGTAAATATAGTTGATATAACTGTGGATATTAACATGAAAAATTGGGTGATAGTTGGATTATTGATGAGATTATGTTCTAATTGAATATTGTTATACCCTCTTGCAATACAAAAAAAAAAAAAGAATTAGACTCGATTTGACGGTCTAGTAGCCTGCTGAGAGCTCATTTTGTAATTAGAGTCATAAGAGTAAAAGCTAAGTTTGGAGAAGCTATACACTTTTTTTTTTTTATAAGGAAATAAAATCGTTGATTAAAACATTTGTGCTCTAAGGTGTTTTAACATTTTGAATCGCCACATCATCTTACTCTCATCCTAGCTTCATATCAAAAGCTATCAAAAATCTTCAGTGATGTGTAACCTACTTTAGTAGATAATAGTTGGAAAAGCATGCTTATAGAGAGAGATTAGGTTCTTATCCTAAAGATCTATCTTCATATCACTAGTTTGCATAAACTAATCTGGATTGAAAGTAGTTAAATGTGTTTTGGCTATTGACACATACACTCGCAAGCAGAAAATTGAAAAGGAAGGTATAACTTTTGAAGAGTTAAAATTCTAGATGTTAACAATATTTATGATAATTTTGATTTTAATTTAGAATTATTTATCCTTTTCACTTATTTTGTTTCCATTCATTTTGCTTGATAGGTGTTGTTTATCTATGGCTTATGAGAAGAGCTTATAGCTCAGAATTATTATCACTTGATTCAGAAATTGAATGTATTTATAGAAGGCTAAGACAATAAAGAAGACAATAAAGAGCTCAAACTATGGTGGAAGAACCTAATGATTCACAAGTAAATCCTCAAAAAGCTTGAGCCTTATGGGACTATTTCAAGCCCATTGTCAACGAGAATTATTTGGGAATTTGGAGGCATACCATCAATGCCAACAATTTTGAGTTGAAACTAGTTCTCATCAACATGGTTCAACAAAACCAATAAGGTTATTTTCCTAGTGAAGACCTAAATGTAAACTTGGCTATGTTCTTGTAGATTTACGACACTATTAAGGTGAATGGTGTTTTGAAGGACTTTATTTGCTTACACTTAGTCCCTTTCTCTCTTATGGACAAGGTGTGGGGGTGGCGACAATCTTTGCAACTGGGTTATATTCCAATATAGGAAGACATGGCCTAACAATTCTTCTCGAAGTTATTTCCTCCTTCACACGTGGTGAAATAGCTCAATTCTGATAATTAGACTTTGGACCACTTTATGAAGTATGAAAGAGATTCAAGGATTTGATCCAGAAGTGTCCTTAATATGGGTACCAAGATTGGTTCCAAATTCAACTTTTCTACAACGGGTTGAATAGGCAAACGAGGACGATAGTTGATGTGGTAGCCAGCAATACTCTTTTATCTTAAACTACTAATAAAGCTTAATTATTGTTTGAGGAGATAGCCTCTAATAATTATCAATAGCCCAATAAGCAGTTAATCCTGAAAAGGGTGGTTATTGTGAATGAAGTTGATCCTATTGCCAATCTTACTTCTCAAGTATTAACAAGCCAAATTTTTGCTTTGACTACTGGAGAAGCTCAATCAAGTAGAAAGCTCATAAGAGTGTCTAATACTTCCTTAGGGAATTATGGAGATGATCTTGAACAGGTGAATTACTTGAACAACCAGAATTTCAACTACTGGGGTAACAACATGTCAAACAATTTTCTCACTCATTACCATCTAGGCCAAGTAGGAAACAACATACTCAAGAAATGACATATCACGACAAGGTACAATAGGGGCACCCTTGCACCTCCCTTGCTGCTCAAAGGCAACCCTACACTACTTCAGCATGCTGTTGCACCCCTGACGTGTCTTAGATGCATTTTGAGCCACTTTTAATGTTCTTAGATGACCTAGATCACTCCTTTCTCATGATCCAATAGTAGAGGCTCATCTGTCCTTAAATGATTCTTGAATTTGATCTAGAATGAAGCTCAAAAGTTAGGATAGAGGTACAAATTTCAGGTGTGAAGAATTAGAAAGAAAAACACACAAATTCCTAAAGAGAGAAAGCTTGGGAAGATTTAGGAGAATTTCTTTAAGATTTGAAGACTTGAAAGCTCATCTCCACAAGAGTTTTTCTTTTCTTTTCTCCCACCCTAATCTCGTTTGAAGTTTCTATTGAGCTTAATTTATAAACACACTTGATTATTATGAATTTTTTGTTGACATTGATGTTAAGTTCTACTATACTTGTTTATATTTGATAGGTTGACTCATTTTAATACTTTGTTTCACTACAACAATAATACGTTTTTATTGTACTTCACAATAACATTCTTTAAAAAAAATTACCTATTTGTACTGAAAAGATATATATTTTTGTGCACTCTCTTTTTGAGAGCGACACGCAAATTTTGGGATAAAAAAATTGAACTCCTCTTTCTTTCTTTTTTTCTCTATCTCACTCTTTGTACTTTGGCCAAAATTGAAAATTCATTAATCTTCAATTTCTAACACTAATGCATACCCACCCCACTCAATCCCCAAATCAGGAGCCTAAATTCTTGATTCGTAAGCTCCCAACTCTACCCAACCATGTGAGTGGGCCAGTAACACCCCCTAGCCTAACTATACGACTATGTAGGTCAAACTAGGAAGCATTACTCTTTTATAAATCATAACTTTAGATTTGTTCAATAATTTGGGCCAATTTAAACTTTTTAAACTCTAAAACAAAAGAACCTGCGTGGCATTTCTTTCTGAAAGTGTCTTTACAAACTGTACAACTAAAAATTCGTTATCCATTTATCTTGCCATCCACAGTGATATTTACATCACACCAAAATATCAAAATACAAGGAAAATATCATCCACAAGTCAAGCTCATCTACATCTGTATGATCATGGTGACAAGAAAGCGTGCTAGCCAGCTAGCAACTTTATACATCATATATCTCATGACTTACATCACAGGAACTAAATAAGCTAATGCTCAGTAAGTAAAGATCATACATGCTCGTGAATATGTTTTATGCATAAACTTCATTGAAATTCTCATTGCACACTTTCTTCTACAACTTTTCATTTTGATGCACTTTTCTTAGAAAATATTTCTTTATAGGGCCCTTGAGTATACTACAAAGTCGTGGCAGTCGGTAGGCCATGCCCACCTATGCAGGAAGGAAACAAATGGCCAATGCGAACCATACCTACCCAACGTAGACCGACTAAGTAATGCACCTAATAAATCTCATAGTACATTGCTCAGTCCTGGCAGTTGGTAAGCCGTGCCCACCTATGCGAGAAGGATGCCTGCGCAAACCATACTTACCCCATGCAAACATAGTAGCCAATATACTTAAAACATATCTTGTAAAATTAGTACAATGATACTAATTTAAATCCAATGCGTGGAAAAATTCTTTTCTTTGAAAGTCATGCTTAAATTATCATGCCATGCTTATGTTTCTATAAACTTTACAAAAATAATATAAATAACATATAATTGAAATAATACACATAAACATGTAGGAAAATATCTTGTATCTACTATTGTTCATGTGATGTAGTTAAAATAAACCTTTACTTACCTTGTGTCTGGTAGAAAAGATAGTAGACAGGGTTAGTATCCTCTGTTGTAAGGTGTGTGGAAGACCTAATGTTAATTTTATTATTAAAATTATCACTACAATATAAAATGCTCCAAGAAAATATGCACAAGACCGGATCACAACTGTTACAAAAGAAGGAACGCTAATCACAAAATGAACCAAAATGTCATCTACTTTCATCAAAACTAGTCCATTTGCTTCTAGATGGTACAATTTGATTCTAAAAATATTTGGACAGCACCTCTCCAATTTTTAGGACATCCCTACAAGGTTAAAATTATGATTTAAGACCTGTAATAACAATCAACAAGCTAATTCTCACATATAGAATTCAAAGAGGATCATTAAGAGCAACCTAGGTACACTTGAATTCCTTTCATCTAGACAAAGTTTAAAACTACTTTTATACTTGTGTGTCATCATAACCAGCCATCAAGTGAGTGTAATAAACAATAGGATCTATAAAATATACACTCCAAGTTTATAAAATCAGATTATAAATATAAAAACTTTATCTACCACACTTGACAACACTTAAATCCATAACTAGCACACTTTAGGGCTTTAAGTCTAACTTTAATCCTCCACTTAAATTCTGTGTTTCCAGCCATATATAAGATTTCATCAGACCTTAATTCATCAAATAAAAGCTTTGATTCAAGAGCTAAAGCAATAGAAATAAATTACCAACTCTAAATTCCACAAAAAGCTCACCTTGACTAGTTTGAACTTTTGTTAAAGCTCTTGCCTTCTACTTCCACAACCCTGATTTATAAGGCTTTTAAATTGATCTTAGGACTCAAGAGAACCTAACAGAAACATTACTTAAGTAGCATCAGGTGGAGAATTGAAATAACAAAACAAAACCTGGGAAGAAGAACAAGTAGAATTACCTTGACTAGTTTGGACCTATCTTACTTTCTTGAGCTCCAAATTGAGTTCTACTACTTGGAAACTCTTAGATATGGTTAAGAAGAGTTGAGAGAAGTATAGAAAGCGGATGGAGTAGTCCAAGTCATGGCTAGGGAGGTAGAGGAAAGAAATGACCGGATTTGGTCAAAAATCAATACTTAATGGCTAAGAAATGGCATAACTTAAATTCTAAGCGGTATTTTAGGTATTTTACTCATTACTTTTCATGTGTCAAACTCTAAAACATCCTTAGCATACTCACTACATTACTAGTCAATCCTATACACCCAAGTGTAGACCAAACTGGTGAAACCAAGCTTAGAAAGTGAAATCTAGCTTATCAACAGACATAGTTTTTAATGCATGTGCATATACGACTATCTTTCAAGAATGTATTCTTTGTTATTTTCACACACCAAGCTTTCTTAATAAGGGTACCGAGCCTTTACACTGTATGGGAACATTTCGAAAACCATTAGTATAATAATACATATTGATAGCATTTAATGATCAAAATGAGCAATTTATCATAAAATTGACACTAGTTTCAAGATATATCTATTATATAATATGAACATATTTATTATTGGCTTATTATGCATGTGAGAAACTTAGACATCACAATCCTTCCCTCCTTATTAAATTTTGTCCTCGAAATTTGCTTACCGAAATAAGTGATGACACTTAGTTTTCATCTCTTCTTCTCTTTCCTATTGGCCTCTTCTACTTTGTGGTTCATCCACAATACTTTGACCAAAGGGATCTTCTTATTTCTAAGCACCTTCTATTTTCTATCCAAAACCTCCACTGGTTCTTCTTCATAACTCTCATTTTGGCTCAGCTCCAATGGCTTGTAACTCAAAACACATGAAGGGTATGGAACATATCTTCTTAACATAGAAACGTTAAAAACATTGTGCACATTCGACAGTAAGGGTGGTAATGCAAGTCTATAGGCAATATCTCCAACTTTGTCAAGTATCTCAAGTGGGCCGATATATCTGGGGCTAAGCTTCCTTTTCTTCTCAAACATCATGATTCCTTTCATCGGAGCAACCTTCAAAAATACTTTGTCCCAAACATCAAATATGACCTCTCTCCTTCTAGGATCAGCATAATGCTTCTGTCTGTTCTGAACAGCTAATAACTGTTTAGAATCTTTTCTACTGCTTCAATTGTTTCTCTTACCAATTCTAGACCAAAAAATTTCCTTTCTCCCAACTCATCCCAGTGAATTGGAGATCTACATTTTCTTCTATACAAGGCTTCATACGGAGGCATTTCAATTGAAGCTTAATAACTATTGTTGTAGGCAAATTCTATCAACGGCAAATACTTGCTCCAAGATCCATGAAAATCTAACACACAAGCTCTAAGCATATCCTCAAGAGTCTGTATGGTTCTCTCTGATTGTCCATCTATTTGAGGATGAAAAGTTGAACTGAATGCTAGTTTTGTACCCATAGCCTCCTGAACCCTCTTCCAGAATTTTGAAGTGAATCTAGCCTCTCGGTCAGAAATAATAACCTTTGGAACACCATGTAGTCTAATGATTTCTTGAACATACAACCGAGCCAACTGATCAAAACTATAAGTCACTTTAATCGGTAGGAAATGGGCTGACTTAGTGTATCTATCCATAATAACCCAAATAGCATTATGGCCTTTATTTGTCTTAGGAAATCCAACTACCAAATTCATAGCAATCTCTTCCCATTTCCATTGTGGCACATATATATGCTTCAATGTATCAGCAGGTCTTTCATGTTCAGCTTTAACTTGCTGGTATGTGAGACATTGTTCTACAAACTCAATCATATCCTTCTTCATACTTGGCCGCCAGTAATGCATTTCAAATCCCTATACATCTCTGCAGTACCGGGATACACAGAGTAGGGAGTAGTGTGAGCTTCTATAAATATCTATTTTCTAATTGTTCCATCTGGCACACACCATCTATTTCTGTAGTGCCCCTTGGCTTAACTATATGACTATGTAGGTCAAACTAGGAAGCATTACTCTTTTATAACCCATATTTTTAGTTTTTGCAAAAAGGTGGGCCAAATTTAAACTTTTCGAGCTCTAAAACAAAAGAAACTACGTGGCATTACTTTTTTGAAAGTGTCTTTACAAAATATACAAATAAAAACTCCATATCTGTTTATCTTGCCATCAGTAGTAATATTTACAACATACTAGAATAACAAAATACAAATAAAACACCACCCACAAGTCAAGCTCGTCTATATCGGTATGATCATGGCGACAAGAAAGCGTGCTAGCCAACTAGCAACTCTATACATCAAAAATGTCCTCACCTGCATCACAGGAACTAAATGAGCTAATGCTCAGTAAGTAAAGATCATGCATGCTTGTGAACATGTTTCATGCATAAACTTTATTGAAATTCCCATTGTACTTTTTCTTTCATAACTTTTCATTTTGATGCACTTTTCTTAGAAAACATTTCTTTATAGGGCTCTCGAGTATATTACAAAGTCGCGGTAGTTGGTAGGCCGTGCCCACCTATGTGGGAAGGAAACACATGGCCAATGTGAACCATACCTACCCAACGCAGACCGACTAAGTAATGCACCTGATAAATCTCATAGTACAATGCTCGGTCCCGGTAGTCGGTAAGCCGTGCCCACCTATGTGGGAAGGATGTCTATGCAAACCATACTTACCCAACGCAGACAGACTAAACACTGTACTTAAAACATATCTCGTAAAATTAGTACAATGGTACTACTTTAAATTCAATGTGTGGAAAACTTCACTTCTTTGAAAATCATGCTTAATGATCATGCCATGTTTATGCTTCCGTAAACTTTATAACAACAATATAAATAATACACATAAGCATGTAGGAAAGCTTCTTGTATCTACTATTGTTCTTGTGACGCAGTTAAAATAAATCTTCACTTACCTTGTGTCCTGTAGAAAACATAGTGGAAAGGGTCAGTATCCTCTGTGGCAAGTTGTGTGGAAGACCTAATGTCAATTTCATTACTAACATTATTACTACAATGTAAAATGCTTAAAGAAAACAAGTAGAAGACCGAATCACAGCTTTTACTAATGAAGGAACCCTAATCACAAAACGAACCAAAATGTTATCTACTTTCATAAAAACTAGTCCATTAGCTTCTAAATGGCACCACTTGGTTCTAAAAATATTTGGACAGCACCTTCCATACTTTTAGGACATCCCTATATGATCAAAATCATGGTTTAAAACCTGTAATAACAATCAACAAGCCAATTCCCACATATATAACTCAAAGAGGCTCATTTAGAGCAACCTATGTATACTTGAATTCCTTTCGTATTAAACAAAGTTTAAAACCACTTTTACACTTTTCTATTCTCACAAACAGCAATGAAACAAATATATTTACATCATGGGATCAACAAAATATACATTTCAATTTTATAAAATCAGATTACAAGTATGGGGAGCTTATTCTATCAATGAAACACTTGAAAACACTTGAATCCACAAGTAGCAAACTTTGGGGCTTTAAGACTAACTTTAATCTTCCACTTAAATTCTGTTTTTCCAGCCATATATAAGGTTTTCTTAGACCTTAATTCATCAAATAAAAGTTTTAATTAAAGAGCTAAAGCCATGGAAATAAATTACCAATTCTAAATTCCACAAAAAAAAAACTCACCTTGACTAGTTTGAACTTTTGTTGAAGCTCTTGCCTTCTACTTCCACAAAACTGATTTCTAAGGCTTTGAAATTGATCATAGGACTCAAGAGGACCTAGAGGAAACATTACTTAAGTAGTATCAAGTGGAGAATTGAAATAACCACACAAAACCTAGGAAGAAGAACTAGTAGAATTACCTTGACTAGTTTAGACCTATCTTGCTTTCTTGAGCTCCAAATTGAGTTCTACCACTTGGAAACTCTTGGAAGTGGTTAAGGGACCTGAGAGTAGTCTGAAAATTAGTGGGAGAGTTTCTAGTCGTGGCTGGAGAGAAAGGAGAAGAAAATGACCAGATTTGGACCAAAAGTGATACTTAATGACTAAGAAATGGCATAACTTAAGTTCTAAGGAGTATTTTGGGAATTTCACACATTTTCCTTCCATGTTTCAAGCTCTAAAACATCCTTAGCATACTAAACACGTTGCTAGTCAATCCTATACACTTAAGTATAGACCAAAATTTTGAAACCTAGCTTAGAAAGTGAAATCTAGTCATACATTGACTTATGATCCTATATGGCCAATCTTATTCTAATTTGATGGCACCTAGGCCCATAACCAATCATTAAACATAAAAAGAAAGTCCATTAGACCCTAATTGATAATGCAAATATAGTATAATTGCTCAATTCATAGAATGCACAAAGATGACATTACGCGATTAAGCTGAATCTAAGCTAGCTTAGTGTAATTAAACACAGTTCAGTATAGTGACTGTCATCTCGTGCTTACCTAGAATGAAAATTTTTTTAAAATGCTAAAAATGGGTCCTAAACATTAAATTAAAGCCATTATGTGTTAAATGTACAATGAATTTTGTTCCAAAAAGCGTGAAAATGCACTTTACCGAAAAACTACAATTTTACCAAGTTATCATTAAACTTGATTTGGTTATCATTAATGCATGAGCACATTGTATTGTATTCATGAATATATATTCTTTGTTCTTCTCATACACCTAGCTCTCTCTCTCTGAGGGTACTGAGCCTTTACACTGCATGGGAACACTTCGACAAATATTAGTACAATAACACATATTGAAAGCATTTAACAATAAAGAATGAGAAATTTACTGTAAAGTTGATTCTAGTCACTTGATATGTCTATAATGCAATATGAACATGTTTATTATTGGCCTATTATGCATGTGAGAATCTTGGGCATTACAATCCTTCCCTCCATATTAAATTTCGTCCTCGAAATTTGCTTACCCAAATAAGTGAGGATACTTAGTTTTCATCTCTTCTTATCTTTCCCATGTGGCCTCTTCTACTTCGTGGTTCCTCCACAATACTTTGACCAAAGGGATCTTCTTGCTTCTAAGCTCCTTCTCTTTTCTATCAAAAATCTCCACTGGTTCTTCTTCAGAACTCACATCTTGGCTCAACTCCAATGGCTCGTAACTCAAAACATGTGAAGGGTTTTGAACATATCTTCTTAACATAGAGACGTGAAAAATGTTGTGCACATTTGACAGTAAGGGTGGTAATGCAAGTCTATAGGCAACATCTCCAACTTTGTCAAGTATCTCAAATGGGCCTATATATCTAGGACTAAGCTTTCCTTTCTTCCCAAACCTCATGATTCCTTTCATGGGTGCAACCTTCAAGAATACTTTGTCCCCAACATCAAATATGACCTCTCTCCTTTTAGGATCAGCATAATGCTTCTGTCTGTTCTGAACAGCTAATAACCGTTTATGAATCTTTTCTACTACTTCAGCTGTTTCTCTTACCAATTATGGACCAAGAAATTTTCTTTCTCCCATCTCATCCTAGTGAATTGGAGATCTACATTTTCTTCCATATAAGGCTTCATACGGAGGCATTTCAATTGAAGCTTGATAGCTATTGTTGTAGGCAAATTCTATCAACGGCAAATACTTGCTCCAAGATCCATGAAAATCTAACACACAAGCTCTAAGCATATCCTCAAGAGTCTGTATGGTTNATAGCATCATGGCCTTTATTTGTCTTAGGAAGTCCAACCACCAAATCCATAGCAATCTCTTCCCATTTCCATTGTGGCACATGTATGGACTTTAAGGTATCGGCAGGTCTTTGATGTTCAGCTTTAACTTGCTGACATGTGAGACATGTGCCACCAGTAATGTATTTTCAAATCCCTATACATCTTTGTAATACCAAGATGCACAGAGTAGGGAGTAGTGTGAGCTTCTGTTAATATCTCCTTTCCAATTATTCTGTCTAGCACACGAGCTGGTACTTTCTTTTGTTCACCAGAGGTGGAAGGACAGTCTCTTGCCACAGGTATAACACACTCTACTACCAAAAAGGCATTCACCTTTATGAGGCTTTCCACATTTGGGACATGTAACTTTCTGAGTTGGAGTAGATTACATTTTTTGACTTATTGCTGGGCGCTTTGAAGGATCTTGTCTTTGTCCCTGACCCTGTGGAATTTTCATTTTGCCCTAATTGAGTACCTTTTCCAAAATTTGCATTTCTCCTTGCCATATTTATGTTTCTTCTAATTTCTAGTGCCCTTACCTCCTTCAGTTCAGCTTCAGGGGCTTTCTCTGCAACTTCTGTGTAAGGTACACCTTTTCCTGTAGACATTTTAATATCCTTATATATTTTTGCTTTGAGCCCCTGTAGAAACTAATTTACTTTCAACTCGTTGGTACTCACCATATGAGGAGCAAAGCGGGATAGCTCATCAAATTTCTTTATATAATCACACATAGACCTACCACCTTGCCTCAAATTAGTAAACTCATTCGCCTTTGCAAGTCGATGAGCTTCACTAAAGTACTTCCTGTAAAGATTTCCTTGAATCTCTCCCAAGTTAATCTGTTAACATTAATGATTGATTTTATGGAATCCCACCAATGCTTGGCATCCATTTGGAACTTATAAGTAGCACAAGAAACTTTCTCCTCTTCAGGGATTCTTATATAAACGAAGATACCCGCCAAACTCCGAATCCACTCCTCAGCTAATAATGGATCAGTTTCACCTTTAAAAGCTGGAGGTTTATTCTTCCTAAACTTTTCAGAAGTTGGTTCATGATTTTCTTGTCTAGCTATAACTTATACTGGTAATTGTTCGTCTCTTCTTTGATCTCATTCTATAAGCCTCCCTATTTTATGAGCTTATCTCTCTACTAATTCAGCTAATCGATGTATAGTAGTATCTTTGTCATTATCTTGATCACCTCTCTTTTGGCTAGTCTGACCTCTACCACTTGGCATAATTTCCTCTATAGTGGCCCTTTACTTACAAACAAACATAATAGCCAATATTAATGTGTGCATCAAATTTATATAACAAAATAAAGTACACGTATGTTTTTAATTATACTTATTGGTTGACTGAGCTTTCTGTTACAAGACCATACATATATAGGCAGTCTTCAAAAATGACTAAACCTTTGCTCTAATACCACAACTGTAACACCCCCTAGCTTAACTATATAACTATGTAGGTCAAACTAGGAAGTATTACTCTTTTATAAACCATAACTTTAGTTTTGTTCAAAAATTTGGGCCAACTTAAACCCTTTCAACTCTAAAAGAAAAGAATCTATGTGGCAATACTTTCTGAAAGTGTCTTTACAAACTGTACAACCAGAAAGTCTTTATCCTTTTATCTTGCCATCCGTAGTGATATTTACATCACACCAAAATATCAAAATACAAGGAAAATATCGCCAATAAATCAAGCTCATCTACCTCTATATGATCTTGGCAACAAGAAAGCGTGCTAGCCAACCAGTAACTCTATATATCATATATCTCATCACCTGCATCACAGGAACTAAATGAGCTAATACTTAGTAAGTAAAGATCATGCATGCTCATGAACATGTTTCATGCATAAACTTCAATGAAATTCCTATTGTACTCTTTCTTCCATAACTTTTCATTTTGATGCACTTTTCTTAGATAACATTTCTTTATAAGGCTCTTGAGTACACTAAAAAGTTGTGGTAGTTGGTAGGCCATGCCCACTTATGTGGAAAGGAAACATATGGCTAACGCGAACCATACCTACCCAACGCAGACCGACTAGGTAATGCACCTAAAAACTCTCATAGTACAATGCTCAATCTCGGTAGTCGGTAAGCCATGCCCATCTATGCGAGAAGGATACCGGTGCAAACCATACTTATTCAACGCATACAGACTAGATAAAATACTTAAAACATATCTTGTAAAATAAGTACAATTGTATTACTTTAAATCCAATGCGTGGAAAACTTCATTTCTTTTAAAATCATGCTTAAATAATCATTCCATACTTATGTTTTCGTAAACTTTACAACAACAATATAAATAACATATAATTGAAATAATACACATAAGTATGTAGGAAAATATCTTGTATCTACTATTGTTCTTGTGATGCAGTTAAAATAAATCTTTACTTACCTTATGTCCGGTAAAAAAGATAGTGGAAAGAATCAGTATCCTCTGTGGCAAGATGTGTGGAAGATCTAATGTCAATTTTATTATTAAAATTATCACTACAATGTAAAATTCTCTAAGAAAACAAGCACAAGACCGAATCACAACTTTTACAAAAGAAGGAACCCTAATCACAAAATGAACCAAAATGTCATCTACTTTCATAAAAACTAGTCCATTTGCTTCTAAATGGTACAATTTGGTACTAAAAATATTTGGACAGTACCTCCCCTATTTTTAGGACATCCCACGTGATTAAAATCATGGTTTAAGACCTATAATAACAATCAACAAGCCAATTCTCACATATACAATTCAAAGAGGATCTTTTAGAGCAACCTAGGTACACCTGAATTCCTTTCGTTTAGACAAAGTTTAAAACAACTTTTGTACTTGTGTGTTATCATAACCAGCCACCAAATAAGTGTAGTAAACAATAGTATCCATAAAATATATGCTCCAAATTTAGAAAATCAGATTATAAATATAAAAACTTAATCTACCACATATGACAACACTTAAATCCATAACTAGAACACTTTCGGGTTTTAAATCTAACTTTAATCCTCCACTTAAATTCTGTGTTTCCAGCCATATATAAGGTTTCGTTAGACCTTAATTCATCAAATAAAATCTTTGATTCAAGAGCAAAAGCAGTAGAAATAAATTACCAATTCTAAATTCCACAAAACGCTCACCTTGACTAGTTTGAACTTTTGTTGAAGCTCTTGCCTTCTACTTCCACAAACCTGATTTATAAGGCTTTGAAATTGATTTAGGACTCAAGAGGATCTAGAGGAAATATTACTTAAGTATTATCAAGTGGAGAATTGAAATAACAAAACAAAACCTAGGAAGAACAACTAGTAGAATTACCTTGACTAGTTTTGACCTATCCAAATTGAGTTCTATAACTTAGAAACTCTTAGATATAGTTACAAAGAGTTGAGAGAAGTATAGAAAGTGGATGGAGTGGTTCAAGTCGTGGCTAGGGAGGAAGAAGAAAGAAATGACCGGATTTGGTCAAAAATCAGTACTTAATGGCTAAGAAATAGCATAACTTAAATTCTAAGGGTTTTGCTCATTACTTTCCATGTGTCAAGCTCTAAAATATCTTTAGCATACTCACCACCTTGTTGGTCAATCCTATACACCCAAGTGTAGACCAAAATGGTGAAACCTAGCTTAGAAAGTGAAATCTAGTCATACTTTAACTTATGATCCTATATGGCCAATCTTATTGTAATTTGGGGGAACCTAGCCCCATAACCAATCATTAAATATAAAAATAAAGTCAATTAGACACCAATTGATAATGCAAACATAGTATAATTATCCAATTAATAGAATGGACAAAGATGACATTACGCGATTAAGCTAAATCTAAGCTAGCTTAGTGTAATTAAATACAGTTCAGTACAGTGACTGCTATCTTGTGCTTAATTGGAATGAATATTATTGAAAATACTAGAAATGAGTCCTAAACATTAAATTAAAGCTATTTGACATGCTAAATTCATAATGAATTCGGCTCGAAAAGCGAGAAAAATGTATTTTACCAAAAAACTACTATTTGACCAAGTTATCAACAGACATAGTTTTTAATGCATATACATATAGTATTTTCATTCATGAATGTATTCTTTGTTTTTTTCACACACCAAGCTCTGTCTCTGAGGTTACTGAGCCTTTACACTATATGGGAACACTTTGACAACTATTAGTATAATAATACATATTGAAAGCATTTAACGATCAAATGAGCAATTTATCTTAATATTGACACTAGTTTCATGATATGTCTATTATGTAATATGAACATATTTATTATTGGCTTATTATGTATGTGAGAAACCTAGACATCGCAGCGCTAGACCCCAATTCTAGCTAAAGCTCCTAGCTTGTGGTGAGATCAAGGCTAATCTGAGTTTAGGAATTGAGATCGACACTTTCTCATTCATCCTTGGTTTCACTTGGAGTAGTGAGTTTCATACACAATTTTAGTTTGTGGGGCTCTTACATTATGATCTTCTTTCTTTTCAGTTCTATGATTGTAGACTTGTAATTATCTTCACCTTTTTTGGCCTTTGGCTTTGGTTGAATATGGGGTCTCTCTATGATTTTTATTTCTTTTGCAAGTTTTTCTAGGTTCGACTTGTTTTGTCCCCTCTCATCGGCTATGTTCAGCAATTTCACTTAGAAATATCCCTCATTTATCCCTCTTCTTTGCACTCCTTGTTTATGACCTACTAGTTCACATGGATCTCTGTTAATTTTGTGTAGGCTTTTATTTTGAGTTGCTGCATATTTTTAATTTCACTAACTTGCTAATTTGTGGCAGATGATTCTCTCTTTCTGGGATTTCACAGACATTAGTTTTGGGTTTTTTTCCCTTCATTCTTTGCAAAAAAAATTTAACTAAAAACATATTTCTCTATATACATAGATACCTAAATTGGATCTATATATCTTTCTTTTGATTCATACACTATACTTTATTTGTGTTTAGTCCTGTCTCTTATGGTATTAGAATATGGTAATGAATACATAGACTTAGGTAATTTCATTTAGGGCTGTAATTTACATATAAGATGAATTGAAATAGGGAGAGGGAAGCTATATTCAATATGGATGCAAAGTGTTGGAGCAGTTTCTCACCAGCCATCCACGTGTCTCGAACTACTGACGCTGTATTCTCCAACTGTCCACGTGTCCTTGCTGTCTCAAGGCTCTCTGAATTCCAAGCAAGATCAGAGACGTGAGGGTGGCTACCTGCAAAGACTCTCCGATGCTTAATTCAGTGGTTTATCTTTGTGTTGGGTAGCAAGGAAAATATTTCAGTATGAATATCTATCTATTTTCTTTTTGTTCAAAGACTTTTTTTATATATATCAGCTTTTTGTGCGTACATGCCCCTCTCGGGAATGCATGGCTTCTATATATGTAGTCCTGAGATAGTGAACAACCTGGTTCTCTATCTCAGGAATGACTACCTTTCATCTCAAGATCTTTTTTAACAGTCACGGGCCGAGATTTCTATGATCTCCTCTGTGCTACCATGGCCTGATTTTTGCCGCCTCCTACGGCTTCAACCTGTCAGGAGTAAGATTTGGGCAAATTGCTGTTCTGTCAGGACGGCTTGTCCCTGGCACACACACCTACCCAGGATTGTATTAAATGCTCTGTCTGGGTCTGGAGCCGTGGGTTGCTTTCCATTATATTCAGTCTGAAGACCCTTGGGGCTTCTGACCCTTCCGACTGGTGAGGTAAGGGCCGCCGTTCCCAGATGGCAGACCCTTGGGGCTTCCGACCCCTAGCTATTGAGGTTAGGGCCGCTGTTCCCAAATGGCAGACCCTTGGGGCTTCCGACCCCCAGCTATCAAGGTTAGGGTCTGACTGGGCCGAACCGTCTGGGGTTAGTGATGGATTCGGCCTAACCTCGGACGGCCCAATGGCCGATTGTGAAATCACGTGCGATCCGCGTGGCTTTCCTCATGGCATAAGGTTCGGGAACGGGTCTCACAACTGCCTCCATTTCCCTACTTGATTGAGTCGTGTCTATCAAGTAGGGAAACTGTCTCTTCGCTTCTCCAATCTGAGAGATGCACGTGGTTCCCTCTTCCCGATGCGGAGATACGCCATCCCTCATCACGAGATCTTTTTGAATTTTGAAGTTCTGACTGCTCGGTTTCTTTTATTCTCTCTTCTTTTAGAAAAACTTTTCGGCTTCTCCCCTTTAAAAACCGCAACTGTGTTCATTTGCCATTTTACCAAAATTTTCAATCGCCCCAACCTCATAACATCCCAGGGTTTCTACTTCCTTCTTCTCTAAAGACTCTTACTCTTCCAGTCGTTTTTCGAAACAATGGCTTCGAATCAAAATCAGGAATTGCAACCTATTACGGATTCAGAATTAGACTCACTGTGGAGGCAGCTTTGCCTCCCCAGAGGAGTGACGCTTCAACGAGTTAAAGGTCTTGCAGACTGGTACTTTTGCCTCTACGCCCCTGAGGGTTCCATCGTCTTTGGCAGGAAGCATCTGGACTGCCTGCGATTCCCTCTTCCTCCCCTAATCCATCAATTTTTTGCCTTGATGGGAATCCATCCGATGCAACTGAATGCAAACAGGATTATGATTCTGATGAGGCTCTCTGCCCTGTCAGTTATCTATAACATGCATATCGACCTGGAGTTGGACTTTTATGCTTATAAACTCATTCTCATCCCCAAGAAGGGCTCCTACCCCACCTTTTATCTCCAGCCACTGCCTGGGCACCACATCTTTTGGGGGCTGCTGCGGTCAGACAATCAATGGGACGCTTACGCCAGGCTTTATGCCGTTGGAGGGGCGTGGTGCTCCCCTTGGGTGAACGGAGAGCATTTCCAAGTTCCCTCAGTCTTCCTGCAGAGTAAGTATCAGACCATGATCTTTGGGTCTGAGTCCTCTCCTGATATTATTGCTCATGTTACTTTGCCCTGTGCAGCCTCAGCAGAAGAAAGCAGGTTTGAACCGCACCTGTTAGCTAGGCGGCTCAAAAGCCTAGAGGGGATCATAATCTTCAGCTCCCCGGGGGAATGTCGGCATATTCAAGCCGTCCTCAATCCCCTGACGATGAACCTAATGCCAAGGATGGTCTTGTACCTCCCTTTTCCTTTGGATACCTGGGTCGTCACCAAGCACCTGAGGAGTCGACTCGACGCCTCCGCCCTAAACCGATTTTGCCGGGACGAAAGCGACCGGATCACCATGGTGAGTCAGCAGGTTGCAGCTTCAAGCCAGTGGCGGGCACCAACGATCTGGTAGCGCCGTCCAATCACGAACTCGAGGAGGCCATGAGGCTTGTGGCCGTGGAGTGCGTCAGGCTCCGCGAGGAAGAAAACATCGCCCCCAAAAGGGTTAGGGGTAAGTCTATTTTTAAATCTTTGAATCTTTGTGGGTCGGGCCGTGACCGCAGACTAATCTCATTGTTTATTTTTCATAGGCTCTAATACGGGCCCGTCAGCTGATCCCTCTCCCATCAAAGGGAGAGCCACGGCATCAAAAGCTCAAGCCAAGGAGTCCGCTGGCCGACGCCTCGTGGTGCATTCGGGAGGAGCAGAATCAGCGGTTCCCCACTACGACACCGGCGGATCTCCACCCGGGGGGCCGTAAGCCCTTCTGATCATACACGGGGAAGCGACGATGCCAGGTCCGACAGGAGGGTCTGCAGCAGCGATCTCCCCCACCCCTGACTCCAGTTCGAAATCGAGCGCCATTAGCCTTGGTGGAGAGATCGCCGAGCTCAGTGGGGGAGTTCCGAGATTGAAATCCAATCTCTCCTCCCCTCCTCCGGTCCTTACAAAGTGGCAACGCGAGGTCGGCTCGTCAAATGAGGAAGAGGGCCGGGTGGAGAAGAGGGGTAGGGTCGTCCTTTCGTCTGATAGTGACGATGATGGGGCGATGCTGACCCTTCTAAGGAGGAAACGATCGGCACGCGGCGGCCAGTCCGGAGGAGGTGTACCGCCTCCCTCCGCACTCAGCGGCATTCCTGACCGCTCCGGGCCTTCCTCCGTCCCTATCGCTCTTGATCTGGAGGCATGCCCGGTGGATAGAGAGGATGCCCTTATGACCGTCGAGGAGGGGCCGCGTTCCCCAGGCGTGGATGATGCACAAAGGGATGATCCAGCCATGGAGCCAGAGCTGGAGGCCTTTACTCCAGAGAATGTCGAGCTTCTCACCACCCGCACTCTCGTGCAGGTTTGTCACACTTGGGTGTTTTTATATTTTTTTCAACGTCTTTGATAAATGCCGACCCCTTCCTTTGTTGCTTAACTTGCAGCTGTCCACCATCCGGTCCTTCTACTCTGCTCACGTCAAGGGTCTGACCGAAGAGCTGAGCTCCCGTTCTGCACTGGCCGAGAGCAGCGAAGCCGCCCTCGCCAAATTGAGGTCTGATTTTGACATATATTGGGGCCTCAAAGAAGCGAGGGTTAGCAGCATGGTGGCGCACGCCATGAGTGTTGAGAAAGCTAGAAGTGAGGAGCTAGCTGCGAGATTAGCTCAGGCGAAGGCCGACAGGCTTGTCCAATCTGAAGCCGCCAGGTTGGCTCAGGGCGAGCTGAGGATCAAAGAGCAAGAGCTTCAGAGTGCGGGGGCAGAGATGGGACTGGCCTTCATCGCTCGAGATCAGGCTGTCAAAGACACCAAGGAAGCGAGGAAAGCCGAGGCGGCGGCCAAGCTAGAAGCTCGTGCTCTGCAACACAGACTTGATCGGTCCCACGAGGTAAACCGATATCTCTTTCTGGACCATAAAAATCTGATGGGTGCTCAGGTGGAGACATCTCGTAAACATTGCGCAGACCTCGCTAGTATTAATTCTTTATTGGTCGACTTATCGCAGCAGCAGGCGGAACTCAGATTGGCAGCACTAAAGGATAGACTGGCAGATGCAGAGAAGTTAAAAACAAGGTACCAGAAGCAGGTGGACGTTCTTTCTCCGGAAAGTTATAGGTCTGGCTGGGAGAATAGAGAATTTGAAAACCATGCTGAGGTGGTGACGCTAGACCAATTTGATGATCAAAAAGGCGTCGAGAGGGACGACTACTCCATCAAGCACTACATGCAGCAGCTCGGGGACGAGATCAGAATTATATACCCATCCGACGTGCTCGAGATGCTTGCTGCAGAAAAGGATGGGCCCTCTACATCTGCCCCTGGTGCCGCAGAGCTTATCCCTGCTTCTGGTCCGCTAGATCGAACTCCGGAAGCCCCGATCATTCAGCCTAGCCTCTGGGTCTCAATCGGTGAAGGGTCTGGCGTGGTCGTCGTATCCAGCGATGAATCTGATCCGGCCTCGCCACCCTTATCCGAAGTCGGTCCAAGTGCTAGGGTTGGCCGTGCCTCCTTGGACGGAGGTAACTAGGACCCCCAATTCTGTATATTTGTAAAGCTATTCGTTCATTGTAACCCTTCGAATAGATGATAAAGGACGCCCCATCATTTTTAGACTGTTTTCTTTCGCCCCTAACCATTTGTTTAACTGACTGTAAGTACTCGATTTCGGGTTATTAGTGAGCCTTCCTCGGGTCATGATTACTCGGAATGGCTTCGGACATAGGGGTGCAAGATTTGGCTCATCCGGTTTCGCAGAAGTGTAACTCTCGTTATAACTTGTTTTGGCAGAGTTCGACCCTCGTGTGTGGCTAGATTTTTCCGACCCCAAATGGGACCGCGCTCGGAGCCAGCTCCAGGGGTTGGTTGACCATTGTTTAGACCCGTCGTTGCAGAGGAGGAGGCCCGGGCTTGGCTCTTATTGGGAACAAATAGGGCATTATCATTCTGACGTCTCCTTAAGAGTCCGCTCTAAACCTGCGCCTCGCCAGTAGGGCTCCTAAGTGCTCACCGCCATTACCCATGTACCTTGTATTTTTAGGACATAATAAATAGGCTTTAATCTTGATTCTTGCTTTTATGTTTGATTTGTCTCTG
>JXTB01000663.1:43930-59638 GCA_002914805.1 Parasponia andersonii
GTTTCATTGCTGTTTGTGACAATAGAAAAGTGTAAAAGTGGTTTTAAACTTTGTTTAAAATGAAAGGAATTCAAGTATACCTAGGTTGCTCTAAATGATCCTCTTTGAGTTATATATGTGGGAATTGGCTTGTTGATTGTTATTACAGGCCTTAAACCATGATTTTAATCATGTGGGGATGTCATAAAAATAGGGGAGGTGCTGTCCAAATATTTTTAGAACCAAATGGTACCATTTAGAAGCTAATGGCCTAGTTTTTATGAAAGTAGATAACATTTTTGTTCGTTTTGTGATTAGGGTTCCTTCTTTAGTGAAAGTTGTGATTCGGTCTTCTACTTGTTTTCTTTAAGCATTTTACATTGTAGTAATAATGTTAGTAATAAAATTGACATCAGGTCTTCCCCACACACCTTGCCACAGAGGATACTGACCCTTTCCACTATCTTTTCTACCGAACACAAAATAAGTGAAGATTTATTTTAACTGCGTCACAAGAACAATAGTAGATACAAGAAGTTTTCCTACATGCTTATATGTATTATTTCAATTATATATTATTTATATTATTGTTGCAATGCTTACAGAAACATAAGCATGGCATGATCATTAAACATGATTTTCAAAGAAGTGAAGTTTTCCACACATTGGATTTAAAGTAGTACCATTGTACTAATTTTATGAGATATGTTTTAAGTACAGTGTTTAGTCTGTCTGCGTTGGGAGTATGGTTTGCACAGGCATCCATCCCACATAGGTGGGCATGGCTTACCGGCTGCCGGGACTGAGCATTGTACTATGAGATTTATCAGGTGCACTACTTAGTCGGTCTGCGTTGGGTAGGTATGGTTCACATTGGCCATGTGTTTCCTTCCTGCACAGGTGGGCATGGCCTACCGACTGCCGCGACTTTGTAATGTACTCAAGGGCCCTATAAAGAAATGTTTTTTAAGAAAAGTGCATCAAAATGAAAAGTTATGAAAGAAAGAGTACAATGGGAATTTCAATAAAGTTTATGCATGAATCATGCTCACAAGCATGCATGATCTTTACTTACTGAGCATTAGCTCATTTAGTTCCTGTGATGCAGGTGAGGACACTTTTGATGTATAGAGTTGCTAGTTGGCTAGCACGCTTTCTTGTCACCATGATCATACCGATGTAGACGAGCTTGACTTGTGGGCAGTGTTTTATTTGTATTTTGTTATTCTAGTGTGTTGTAAATATTACTACTGATGGCAAGATAAACAGATATGGAGTTTTTAGTTGTATATATTGTAAAGACACTTTCAAAAAGTAATGCCGCGTAGTTTCTTTTGTTTTAGAGCTCAAAAAGTTTAAATTTGGCCCACCTTTTTGCAAAAAATAAAAATATGGGTTATAAAAGAGTAATACTTCCTAGTTTAACCTACACAGTCATATAGATAAGCTAGGGGGGTTTTACAGACCCACCATGGGTATACGCATTCCTTGATTAGACCACTCTCCAGCAGCTTTTCTACCTCCTTATTGATCGCCCTGTTTTTTTCTGGTGCGAACCTTCGGGGTTTCTGCCTGACCGAGGGGAAATGGGGGTCTATATTCAGTCAGTGACAGGAGTGTGCGGGGTCTATCCTTGGCATATCATTATGGGACCACGCAAAGACGTCTTCATTCCGCTTTAAGAATCCTAACATTTCATTCTTCTGCCCCTCGGGTAATAAGGCTCCGATTAGGATCACCTTCGCTGGTTCTTCCTCTCTCAAAAGGACTGCTACCAGCTCTTTGATCGTGGATTGTGGACTCTCAGACTCTTCTTTGATTTGTCTCATGTATGCTGGCAAGCGGTCCTTTGATTGCTATCCGTCTCCGGCTGTGGCGCTTGCGCTCGTGTCGGCTCCCCTCAGGGTGGCCGAAAAGCATTTTCTTGCAGAGGCCTGGTCGCCCTTGATGTCAATCGTGTACGTGCCGTCCTTTGACTGACATCTTAAGACCTGATGGAGGGTGGAAGCGACCCCATGCATGGCATGGATCCATCCCCTTCCCATGATGACATTGAAGGAGGACTGATAGTCAATGACGACGAAATCCATGTCCATGCATCTTTCGGCTGCGCAGACATTAAGGGTAACGATGCCTAAAGGGCAGACCCTTGTGCTATCAAAAGCGAAAAGCAGTTGACAGGTTAGCCTGAGAGCGCTTCTGTCCAGACCCATATTCTCGAATGTGTTGAGAAATAGGATATCGACACTGCTCCTACCATCGACCAAGACCCTTCCAACCAATGCGGAGCCGATCTGCAGTTTGATCACCAAGGGATCGTCGTAAGGATGGCGTAACGTGGTTAGATCTTGCTGAGTAAAAATGATGGGGGCGGCGGATGCACGGCCTTCTCCCGACATTAAGTGGTTGGCAGAGTGTCCCATCCCCTTCAAGTGCTTCGCCCTACCTTCGGCACTTTTGAGGCACTTCTGTTTTTCCTCTTGATCGTGGATCGACTCAGGCCTGCCCACAATGGTCGGCACTATCCTGAGGGTCTGCTCTCCCGACCCTGAGGCTTGGATCTGCTTCCCTTTCTCAGTCCTGGCAATGTCTTGCCGTGGCTGGGCTTCATCGGTTTTCACATACTACTTTAACCTGCCAGCGTGGATCGCCAACATGACCTGGGCATAAAGATCGCGGCAGTGGACAGTGTTGTGCCCGAAATCTTTGTGGAACTAGTAGTACCTGTTCCTATTCTTCATATGCTCCGGGACGCCGGATTTGGGTGGGTCCTTGAAAATGCCCCTGTCTCTGTTTTGGAGGTAGATCACGTCGATCGGCTTGTTGAGCTCGTACTTGGGCAGAGGATCACGGGTCATCTTCCTCCTCTTGCCTCCCTCCAGACCATCTCATGCAGGTACTTCCTGCTTCGGGGTCGGCCCTTGGCCCGGTGGGGGCCTCTTCATCCCTTGTGGGGCCGGGGGTTGTACTAGCGTTGTTGTTAGTGCGGCAGAGGTCTTGGGCGCCTTCTGGCGGCTTTCCAACACCTGAATACCCCTTCTGACTTGGCCTGGATGTCCGTCATATCGTACGGTAGATTTAGAAGGAGGTGGTCCGATAGCATTGATCCCAGCTGCAGGCTCTGGACGAACGAGCCTGCGGCTTGGACCGAGTCTGCACTATGGACCAGTGACATTACCTCGAGGAAACGTGAGAGGTACTCCCGCGGGGATTCATCTGCGGCCTGCTCCAAACGGTCTAGGTCTCGCAAGGTTTTTTGTTGCCTTCGGATACCTGCGTACTGTTTCAGGAAAAGTCTGCAGAAGTCTTCGAACCCGTTTATGGACTTTTCTGGGAGCTGCTTGAACCATAACAGGGCTGGCCCCACAAGGATCGTAGAGAAAACTTTGCAAGTCACAGCCTCGTCCCTTGTCTCTAAGGCCATCTTCTGCTGGAAGTGGTATATGTGGTCGAGGGGATCAGTTTTCCCCTCGAATGGCCTAAAGGTCGGGGTCGTTAAGTCTCTCAGCCTGGGTTCCATCTGGATCAAGTCAGCGAAGGCCGTCCGATTGATGCCTCGCACAGTTTGCTCTGCCAGATCATCAGGGGTCTGGCTATGATGGTTGCCGAGTCTCTTACCCAACTCTTCCATCATCTCTTACTTCCAGTCGGGGGGTGTACCCCCAGGGCTTTCATGGCGTCTTCCGCTCATTGCCCCCTGGTTTGGAAAGGTCTCGACTGGCTTTGCCATGCCCCCTACATCCGTGACCCGGACGGGGTAGGAGCTTCTCCCCGCGGTTGGGTTTTGAACTCTTGTTGAACTTCTTCATCAAAATCTTCCCCCCGCTAGGTCCTATCTTCACTTGCCAGCAAGCCCTCGAGGCGAGCATTATCTCTACGCACCTCTGCGACCTCGTCCCTTAGACCCAGGATGGCTTCGTGGGCCATTTCTGCCTTTCTGTTCACTTCTGCTAGGGCGGCAAGCATCTGATCGAGCTTCTGCCCCAGATCTGGTCATTCTTCTCGGGAGCTTCCTTCGGCATCGAGACGTGTGCTCCTGGTTGTCATTCTTGAGAGTGCCATCAGACGTTGTATGGCTTTCTTGTTCAGGGAGAGCGTGGTTGCGAGTTTCTCACTCTCTTTTCCACGCTCAACTCTTTCCCACAGACGGCGCCAAACTGTTGGAGCAATTTCTCACCAGCCGTCCATATATCTCGAACTGCTGATGCTGTATTCTCCAACTATCCACGTGTCCTTGCTGTCTCAAAGCTCTCTGAACTCCAAGCAAGATAGGAGAGGCGGGGGTGGCTACCTGCAAAGACTCTCTGATGCTTAAGTCAGTGGTTTATCTTTGTGTTGGGCAGCAAGGAAAATATTTCAGTACGAATATCTATCTGTTTTCTTTTTGTTCACAGACTTTTTTTATATTATCAGCTTTTTGTGCGTACATGCCCCTCTTGGGAATGCATGGCTTCTATATATGTAGTCCTGAGATAGTGAACAGCCTGGTTCTCCATCTCAAGAATGAGTACCTTTCATCTCAAGATCTTTTTTAACAGTCACGGGCCGAGATTTCTATGATCTCCTCTGTGCTACAGTGGCCTAATTTTCGCCGCCTCCTACGGCTTTAATCTGTCAGGAGTAAGATTTGGGCAAATCGCCGTTCTGTCAGGACAGCTGGTCCCTGGTACATACACCTACCCAGGATCGCATTAAATGCTCTGTCTGGGTCTGGAGCCGTGCGTTATTTCCATTATATTCAGTCTGAAGACCCTTGGGGCTTCTGATCCTTCCGACTGTTGAGATAAGGGCTACCGTTCCCAGATGGCAGACCCTTGGGGCTTCCGACCCCCAGCTGTTGAGGTAAGGGCCACTGTTCCCAGATGGCAAACCCTTGGGGCTTCTGACCCCCAGCTGTTGAGGTAAGGGCCACTGTTCCCAGATGGCAGACCCTTGGGGCTTCCGACCCCCAGCTGTCGAGGTTAGGGTCTGACTGGGCCGAACCGTCTGGGGTCAGTGATGGATTCGGCCCTAACCTCGGACGGCCCAATGGCCGATTGTGAAATCACGTGCGATCCGCGTGGCCTTCCTCGTGGCATAAGGTTCGGGAACGGGTCCCACACAAAGATTTAGGTAATTGTTTTTATTATTACTTCTAGTTAGAGGACTTAAGCTAAAGAAGTTATAGCTTTTCAATTGATAAAGACCTCTACCCCTTGATTGATATATACACTATGTGTATATATATAAAGGTTGCCAATCTAATAAGAATTTTTTTTACTTATGTATAGTTATTTTTTTAAATAGTATGATAATGAAGTGCATGAAAAGACGTGCATCATTAATATTATTTTTTTTCTTTTTTTTTATTATAAAAAAATATGTACGATAAATTTTCATTAGTTAGATTGGTGCCTATATACATATTTATAAATATTTTTGCAATATGAGCTTCACATTTGTAGCAAATATATATATTAACACTATGACATGTTATCGTATTGTACATTTATGGATATAGACATGCTACCTGATCAGGAGAGTGATTGGTCATCATTATTAACCGTCGTATTATTATTTACTGAGACTCAGTTCCCAAATTATTCTTATTCTTACTACAAATCACTAATCAAACTCCATATAAGGATGTTTTTTTTTTCTTAAAATGGGTACAAATAATATGGGGCTTGAAATACAATCATTATGTGTTTCGTTATGTTTGACTAATCTTTCACTCCACTTTCAATTGTTCTGCAGCTCAAAAATATATTGGGTACTCACCAGTGGTGTCCCTTGATATAAGTTCTATTCCTATATTCTTGGCTTTTATTGTCTTTATACTATTTTCATTATATCCTTTTTTTGAGAAATAGTCATAGGAAATCTAAAAGGTATTTTATCTCTTGAAATTTGTGGGCGAACATTTAATTACTTAACTTTAAATGGCATTGTGGATTCTACTTTGTTAAAAGTAATAAAATATTACTAGGGGAACAACATAAATTAAACAAAAAGAGCAAATGAGTGTCGTTAAAATACTTCTACCTAGTATTTCCTTAAAATGAGAAGGGAGAATAAAAAAACAAAAGGCACAAATGAGTGTCTTTAAAAGACTTGCATGTCTCTAAACTAAAACTTTCATTCACTTCTGCTTGTAAAATTGGCTTTGAACTATGTTACAACTATTTTAGCTATTTTGATGTGCTGTGATGAGGAATTATTTACAAATTTCCATTCTCATGTGATGAGGATAGAGCAATCACGAGAGGACGAAATACGAATCTTATTCAAGTTCTCATTGGTCTAGTTACAAGAGCACATGCAAAGAAATTCCAAAATGCATTAAGTAGGTTGATTCAAGGGATTTGGACTCAAGCATGTATGTGGAGACCTGTTGAAAGATATGAACGAATTTCTAAACCCATAACAAGCTTGATTCAGGTTCAAGAAAGTCTATAGGCGCATATGAAAAGGAAATCTAATTTATAAAGACTTGAATGCTAAGTCATAGCTTACTTTTCTATTTTGATTATTAGTTTCTAAAAACAATTTATTTGTTTGTTTCCTTTTCTTTAGCAGCATATAGTAAGTTGATTAGTGGCGTGCAAAGTCATAATTGACTTCCTTTTAATTAGGGCAGAATTTAGCTTAGCTATTAGGTTTTTTTTTCCTATTTTCCTTGGTTTGGGTAAGTTACCTATAGGCATTTTTGGGGTTTTTTTCAGACTGAATTTTTTATGGCCCTTGGCCTCTATATTGTACACTTTTCATTCAATAAGTGTAGATTATAATTCAATGAACTTGAGAATAATTTCTTTTTGGTTCTTTGAGAACTTATTCAAACTTATCAGATTTCTCTGTGGCGTTCATTATTTGACTTATTAATCAAGTTTTCCATCATTGATTGTGGTGTCTTCCTTTATATCAAGATTTATATCCCTTTATAGGTGTTGGGTCGAGGTTTTTTATCCGAATCTTATTGTAGAACGGTCTAGGCATCATTCTTATTGTAGGTTTCATCACAAGTTGGCGGAGTACTTATCATTTGGTATCAAGAGCCGGATTACAGTCTCAGGTTTATTTTATCCTTATCTTTTCTTTCTAGTCAAAACCAATTATTCCTTCTTCTTTGTTTCATCTAAATCATTCAAAAAAAAAGTGTAACCAAACTTATCTATTCTAGTTGTAGTGATTCTTCTTTGATTGCTTTTGAGTCTGAATTTATTTTTGGTATCAATTCTATTTAATCTTTGTATTCTTCAGTCAATATTTAGTTCCTGATTAAAAAAAAAAAAAAGAAGAGGATCCAGAACAACCAAAAAAAAAAAAAAGAATCCGTGGCCGAATTAGAGGTTTTTGAGTGTTCTTCAATAAAATGGTCGTAACTTTTGATTCGGGTATCGAAACGACTATTATTATATATCAAATTGAAGCTTCTTCTAAGATCTACCATTTACCTTAGATTTCAAGCATAAAATCCGTCACTTCATCGCTTTCTGAGCTTTCAAATTTTTTTTTCGTGAGTTTCTTATTTCCTTGTTCCATGTGAACCTAGGGACTGGATTGTTAGTTTCTATCCTAATCCAATTCGCAAATCCTTTCTTGTCAATATGTAGACACTTTTATTCTAGATTTCTACTTTAAATCCTAATCCGGTTGGTGAGTTTTGGTGTGGATTGTTGCTAAGAAATACTGATTATTTATTTGAATTAGTTTGATTAGAACTTTTAAGAAATTACGAGTGGAAAAAGGCAAGAGTGGTAAGTACATAAGAGGGTAAAAGCCGATTTGATATTTTTGTGAAAAACAAGTGAAATTGAGTGATTCATTATTGTGTGAAACACGTGAGAGAGTGTGTGAGGTTCTTTCTTTTACTAAATTTGTTTTATAGCAAACATGTCAGATAACCAGGACAAAAACAATTCTGGTAATACATCTAGTGTGGGTGATCTGAAGCTTCTCATGGAAGCTCAAATTGGTGAGATGAGGAGAGTGATGAGAGCAGAGATAGAGTAAGTTCATAAGCAGATAGATAAGATAGAGAACACACATGTAGGGCAGCCACAACTCGCTCCTAATGTGCATAGAAGAGAGAGATTCCAACCTAGGGAATTGAGAGTTGAAGATGAAGAGTATTATGGAGATACTTTTGATGAGGATTCCATTATTGGTAATAGGAGTAATGTTGGGTAGTTTAAAGAAGCTAGGAATCGGGAAGATAATTCTTTAGGTAGTATTAGGATGAAGATTCTATCCTTTCAAGGCAAGAACGATCCAGAAGCTTACTTTGATTGGGAGAATAAGGTAGAATTAATATTCAATTGCCGTAATTACCCCAAGAATAAGAAGGTAAAGCTTGCTGCCATTGAATTTTTTGATTATGCTATTATTTGGTGGCATCAATAAGTGATGACTAGGAGACAAAATAGAGAATGTCCAATAGAGATGTGGGAGGAGATGAAAACTATGATGAGAAAGCAGTTTGTTCTAAGCTACTACTATCAGGAATTATATAACAAGTTGCAAATTCTTAGGCAAGGTAATCGGAGTATAGAGGAATATTATAAGGAGATGGAGGTTGCTATAATTCTAGCGAATGTAGGAGATGATCGAGAGGCTACAATGTCTAGATTCTTTTTTGGTTTGATTCAAGAAATTGCTATTGTAGTGGAATTGCAACATTATATGGAGTTAGAGGATATTGTACACATGGCAATAAAAATTGAGAACTAACTCAAGAGGAGGAGTAGCACACATCCAAGCCAAAGTCCAAGTACATCCGCTTGGAAATCGAATCAATAGAAGAAGGATAAGAGGCAACCTATGATGAAGCCAAAAACTGAGTAGAAGCAAGAAGTGATCAGCCATGTAAATCAAGGTAAATCTGATTCTTCTATGCCTAGGAATCATGATATCAAGTACTTTAAATACCAAGGTAGGGGTCACATAGCTAGTCAATGTTCGAACAAAAGAGTTATGGTGTTGCAAGATAACGGTGAGATTGAAACCGAAGATGAAGATGACAACGACCATATGCCACCATTGGAGGATGCTGATAAAGAGAAATACCTTACCCAAGGAGATTTGTTAGTGGTGAGGAGAGCTCTAAGTGTGCAAGTCAAAAATGAAAAAGAGGTGCAACGAGAAAATATCTTTCATGCTAGCTGTCATGTTCAAAACAAGGTATGTAGTGTGATTATTGTTGGTAATAGTTGTACTAATGTTGCTAACACTACCATGGTAGAGAAATTAGGGTTGCCAACCATGAAACAATCCCGACCTTATAAGTTACAGTGGTTAAACAATAGTGGTGAAGTGAAGGTGAATAAATAAGTGCTAGTTTCTTTTTGTATTGGAAAAATATGAAGATGAAGTCTTATTCGATTTGGTTCTAATGCAAACTAGACACTTGTTACTAGGTCGACTATGGCAATTTGATAGGTGTGTTAAACATGATGGCTTCACCAAAAAATACTCATTTATACTTAATCAAAGGACAATCACTCTAGTTCCTTTGACACTAAAAGAAGTTCATGAAGATCAAGTGAGATTACAAAAAGAGAGTGAACAAAAGAGAACAAGTGAAAAAGAGAGAGAGGCTGAAGAAAAAAAGAGAGAAAAGGCAATTAGATTCAAACATTGAGAGAAAGACAGAGAGAAAATAAAACAATTTTCATGCAAAAGCCAAAGAGATTAAGAGAGCGATGTTTTCAAACCAACCTGTGACTTTACTCTTGTACAAGAAGGCATTAAACACTAACGATCTTGATCCTACTTTGCCTAGTTTTGTTGTTTCTCGATTGAAGGAATTTGAAGATGTCTTTCCCAACAAGGTGCCACTTAGTTTGCCTCCAATTAGGGAAATAGAACATCATATTAATTTTGTACCCGACGCTACCATTCCAAACTGACTAGCCTATAGAAGTACCCCCAAGGAGACAAAAGAGCTTCAAAGGTAGGTTAGTGAATTGATAGAAAAGTGGCATGTTAGAGAAAGAACGAGTCTATGTGCAGTTCTGGTAATTTTGGTTCCTAAGAAGGATGGATCATGGAGAATGTGTGTTGATTGCTGAGAAATTAAAAACATAACAGTAAAGTATCGACATTCTATTCCGATGATATGCTGGATGAATTGCTTGGGTCTTATGTATTTTCTAAAATTGATTTGAAAAGTGGATATCATCAAATTTGAATGAAAGAAGGTGATGAATGGAAAACTACGTTCACAACAAAATATGGTTTATATGAATAGATAGTTATTCCTTTTGGATTAACTAATGCTCCTAGTACTTTTATTAGATTAATGAACCATATTTTACGTGCTTTTATTGGAAATTTCATAGTTATTTATTTTGATGATATTCTGATTTATAGCAAAAACTTGGATGAACATATAATACATTTGAAATCTATTTTAGCTGTGCTTAGAAAAGAAAAGTTGTTTGGTAAATTAAAGAAGTGTACCTTTAGGATTTGTTGTTAGTGCATAGGATATACAGGTTGATGAGGAGAAGGTACGTCTAATCCAAGACTGCCCGGGTCCTATAACCGTAGGAAATATGAGAAGTTTTCATGGACTTGCTACTTTCTACCGGTGGTTTGTGAAAGACTTTAGCACATTGGCTGCACCACTTACCGAAGTAATCAAGAAAAACATTGGTTTCATCTGAGGAGGAGAAGAAGAGAAGGCGTTTCAATTGATCAAGCAAAAACTGACAAACACCTCCTTATTATCTTTACTTAACTTTAATAAAACATCTGAAATTGAATGTGATGCTTAATGTATTGGTATAGGTGCAGTTTTAGTGTAGGAGGGACAACCAATTGCTTACTTTAATGAGAAGCTAAGTGGAGTGGCCTTAAACTATCCGACTTATGACATAGAGTTGTATGCATTAGTTAGGGCTTTGGAGACATAGCAGCACTACCTATAGCCTAAAGAATTCGTGATCCATACAGATCATGAGTCATTGAAGCACCTGAGAGACAAACATAAGCTAAACAAGAGGCATACACGATGGGTTGAATTTATTGAGATATTTCCATATGCCATCCGATATAAACAAGGTAAGGAAAACATCGTTGTCGATGCACTTTCTCGTAGGTACGTATTACTTTCTACTCTTGACACTAAAATACTTGGATTGGAGCATATTAAAGAATTATATCCTTTAGACCATGTCTTTAGTGAAGAGTATGTAACTTGTGAAAAGATAGCCAATGATAAGTACTTTAGGCATGAGGATTTCTTATTTTGAGAAAATAAATTGTGCATACTGAATTGTTCTATGAGAGATTTGCCAGTGAAAGAGTCACATGAGAGAGGTTTAATGGGACATTTTAGAGTTACTAAGACTTTACTTGTTTTACATGAACACTTTTATTGACCGCACATAAAATGGGATGTTGAGAGAATTTGTGGTATATGTGTCACATGTAGGCAAACAAAATCCCGAGTACAACCCCATGGTTTATACATCCCACTACCCATTCTTAGTGAGCCTTGAATTGATATCTCAATGGGCTTCGTGTTAGGATTGCCTAGGTCTAAACGGGGTAGAGATTCAATTTTTGTTGTGGTGGATAGATTTTCTAAGATGGCACATTTCATTCCCTGTCACAAATCTAATGATGCTTTCAATATTGTTCATTTGTTCTTCAGAGAGATTGTAAGATTGTTTGGCATACCTAGAACAATTATTTCTGATAGAGATGCTAGGTTCTTGAGTTACTTCTGGAAGACTTTATAGCCTAACTTAGGAACTAAGTTGTTATTTTCACCTACTTGTCATCCTTAAACCGATGGTCAAACTGAAGTAGTGAATAGGACTTTGTCTACTTTGTTAAGGGCTATTATTAAAAAGAATATCAAAACATGGGAAGAGTGTTTACTACATGTTGAGTTTGCTTATAACCATTCTGTTCATTTTGCTACTAAATTTTCACCATTTGAAATTGTTAATGGTTTTAATCTTCTAATTCCTTTGGATTTATCACCATTATCTTTGTCTGAGTGTGTGAATTTAGATGAAAAACAAAAAGCTGACCTTATAAAGGAGATTCATGAAAAAGCAAAGCTTAAAATCGAATGACGAACTGAGCAATATGCCAAACAAGCAAATAAAGGCCAACAATAGGTGATCTTTGAACCTAGTGATTAGGTTTGGTTGCACATGCGTAAGGAGCAGTTTCTGACTCAAAGAAAATCAAAGCTGCTACCTAGAGGAGATAGACCTTTCCAAGTCTTGGAATAGATCAATAACAATGCATATAAGTTTGACTTACCTGGTAAGTATAATGTAAGTCAATTTCAATATTTTCGATTTCAGTCCTTTTGATGTAGGTGATGAACTTGATTTGAGGACAAATACTTTTCAAGAGGAAGAGAATGATGAGGATAGAACAAGCACAAGAGTATGGAATGCAGATCCTATTCAATTTCTTATTAGTCCAGTTATAACAGCATGTGTGAAGAAATTCCAAAATATATTAAGCAGGTTGATTCAAGAGATTTGGGCTTAAGCATACACGTGGAGACCCATTGAAGAAGATGAATGAATTTCTAAGTCTATAACAAGCTTGATTCAGGTTCAAGAAAGTCCATAGGTGCATATGAAAGAGAAATCTGATTTGTAAAGACTTGAATGCCAAATCATAGCTTACTTTCCTATTTTAGTTATTAGTTTTCCAAAACAATTTATTTGTTTATTTTCTTTTCTTTAGTAGCATGTAATAGGTTGATTAGTGGCATGTAAAGTTAAAATTAACTCTCTTTTAATTAGGGCCAAATTTAGTTTATCTATTAGAGTGATTTTTCCTACTTTCCTTTTCTGGTTTGGATAAGTTACCTATTGGCATTTTTGGGGTTTTTTTTAGACTGAAATTTTCTGGGCCCTTGACTTATATATTGTACACTTTTCATTCAATAAGGGCAGATTATAATTCATTAAAATTGAGAATAATTTCTCTTTAGTTCTTTGAGAACTTATTCGAACTTATTAGATTTTTCTATAGCATTTATCCTTTGACTTATCAATCAAGCTTTCCATCATTGATTGTGGCATCTTCCTTTATTCCAAGGTTTACATCTCCTTATAGGTATTGAGTTGAGGTTTTCTATCCGATTCTGATTGTAGAACAGTCCTAAGGTTCATTCTTGTTTTGGGTTTGGTCACAGGTTGGCGGAGTTCTTATCACCATGTTTTACTATTAACTGATTTTTCCTTGTTGGAGAAATTTTACTGATTCTGTAGTGAAGGTTTTGCTGCTAGTTTCACTTATGCTTTATTCATGCGGTGTTCCACTTAATAACATCTGAGTATGGATATTTATGAAGGTACGAGATTCTATGTTCTTTTTCCAGTTTTGTTTCAAAATCTCACTAATATTGTAGAATATCTTAAAGGTCATATTACTATTTAGATTTTTTTTTCTTTTTTTTTCTCATATATATTTTTTTTAAATCCTTATTCTCTTACATTAGTTTTGAGATAGGCACTAAAAATTTTCTAAATCTTTACTGGTTCTGAGATAGGTAGTAAAGAATTTCTAATGAAGTGCCAAATAAGGCACAAAAAAAGAAAAGATGACGACAGACATGATTTTGATTTGATTTTTTTTTTTTTCTTTAGAGAACAGTGTGGAGCTCTTTGTTGAGAAAGTTAACAATAGGGGTCTCTATGCTATTCCTCTAGCAGGGTTGTTGGGATATAAGCTCCTTAAGGCCTTACCAGGAATACCATAACTCTGTTTTGAATGTATGATGTTTTCTTTGCACATTTTTTTGTCTTTTAAAGAATTCATCTTTACAGCAAGTGGACTATGTGCAAATACCTATGTTGTGACTCCCATTGTTTCTTTTGTGACTTATGAATAATGTCTATATTCTTGTTCCTTCATTNAGTTCATATTTCTTTTTTTTTGGGCAGTATATTTGATGACTTATGTAATCTTAGAAATTGTGCTAGGATAATGATCATTTTTAGTTTAATTCTATTAGTTATTGACATTTTTTATTCTTGCACCAAACTAAGCACTATTACATTATAAATGCCCCAAATAAATCTTGGCTAGGAATTTATTACTTGGATAACTTGTCAAGAGCGCAGTTCTGGACGTTTCTTAGTGTCAGATAAGAAATTCGGTACACTGATCTAATAGATAAGACCCTAGTATTTAGTAATACCAATAGCCTATGGTTTAATGTGTGTCCTCCAAATATTTTTAGAAGATCTCACAAAAATGATTTTTATACTAATAACGAATGAGGGAACAAAGTATCCAACGTTGTTTACCATGTCTACCCTAGTCACGTCACTTATAAAGCTTTTTTAATTGATTAGATGCTCTGTTGTTGAATATTAGATGAACACTGTTTCTTTTATGGGAAATAATTCATCAGAACTAGCCATTTCACACTGAAGGATGTGCATTGAACCAAAATCTAAGATCCAGGAATTAAAGGTAATGTTTTCAATCAAATGTGAACATAATTTTAGTGATTTGAGAGTCATTGCACTTACTAGATGAAATGAAATTGACCAAGATTGGCATTTTTTGTAACAAATTCGATTGGAAATAAACTTCAAACCTTTTCTTTAGCGGTAAAATATCAGTCACCATTTCAAGTAGGAAATTGAGCTTGTCTGCTAGATTGTCTCCTCATATCTTCTAGGCTACTCAAAGCCCTCTATTATAGGTTGGATCATAGACTTTTTTATGAAACAGTCACTGTTTGGATCTTATGAGAAATCTACTTGAGTTTTGTTTTTAGGTTAAGGTCGCTAAATCTTCTGTTCACCGTTTGCCAACATGTTTGACCGTTAGAAATAAGTCTTTATTGTTTGATCTATATTGCTGACTTTTTAATGTTTTGTTGAATCACAATGAATAGTAAGTGAGTTAGTAGTTTACTAATGACATAAGAGGATAAGTTCAACTATACTCTTGGAAAGCATTTGTGAGGAATTATTCGATTTCTATTTTGAACTTTTGTGGTACTTTTGTGTTAGTGTTTATGCCCTAAAAGCATGTATATTTTGGATATTTGTTGAATTAATAAAATGACATTTTTCTATTTGAATTTGTGCATAATTGGTATGTCATTAAATATCAGAAAATCTCTGGTTTATTTATTTGACCATAAATTTAACATATAAGTATTATATACATGAGGATTAAATTTATGGATAATAAACTAAATAAAGTCCGTAATAATTAATTAAAGTTTAGGATCTTTAATTAAATATTATTAGTACGGTCTACTAACATTGAGAATGTAATAGTCTTATCCTGACTATTAATGTGTTGACATCACAATACAGGTACTTTATATAATTTGATTATATAGGACTGGACCAGACATGATTTGAATCTTACATAAATTCCGTTAACTGTTGAGAGTTTAAATAATGTCAATAGAAGATCATATGTAGATCAATCTTAATCCTGAGTAGTTATAAACTCCTATTTATAATATTATGTTCGTTGACATACTTGTTAAAGGTTTGTTTTTAAACAGATCGAAATACTTGTATCTTGGGAGTATGATGAGATTAGTAGCTGGGAATGTAAATTATAGATATGGAATCCATTCCTTCCATTAGGAAGCTAGAAAGATGATTCCCTTGTGTATTAATTCAGGACTTCAACAGTTTAAGTACTCAATTTATAATAGATTTATAAATTAATTATTCATTAGAGAATCAACGGTACACAAGGATAAAAATGTAATTGGAGAGGTAAACGGAA